>CABHPR010131038.1:23774-41495 GCA_902168415.1 Peromyscus melanophrys | reverse complement strand
GTGTGTGTGTGTGTGTGTAAAATTAATTCTTTGAGAATTTCATACAATGTATTTTGATCATATTTACCACCAATTCCTCCCATTTATTGCTCTCAGCAACACCTCCATCTTCCTATCCCCCAAATTTGTGTCCTTTTAAAAAAGTAACCCATTGACTCCAAGTAGTGCTGCTCATATTCTCCTGGTTGTAGCACCATGCACCAGAGCATGGTGGATCTACCAGGAGCCTCCATTGCACCTGAGGCTGTACCTTCACCAGGGACCTCTACTGGCCTTTCTTGGGAGACTCCACCCCTGCTGTAGAGTGCCAAGCCTTACACACTCTCCATACGCCCTTCACGCTTTCAAAACTAGCAGTATCAGGGTGATTCTTAAACATTGTCAAGCCCAAGTCCAGCTGCTAGCATGATGCTTGGCCCTCTCTAGACCATAGCTTCTGAGCACTGACCCTGAAGAAATACTCCCAGATTTTACCTCAATCATGATTTATTTCTTAGCTGTAGCTAGCCAGCATCAGATTTCCCCGCAAAGCAAACACTTCTCTTCAGTGGTACTGTTATGCCCAGATCACAGGGACCTCCAAAAGACCACCATGGAGATTGAATCCCATATGTAAAAGCAAAGAAAGAGCCTTTATTTAAAGCTCGAGCTTAGACTCTGTCTGACACAATGGTGAGAGCAGAAAGCCTCAAGCCCAGGTAGGGTAGGCTTTGATCATAGCAGAGGTTGGGGTGAGGGGATTCCCAGGGTTCAGGACCCTGTTATCTAATCTTATCTAATGGTTGGAATGTTTGGGATGTCAGGTTCTTACCCTTAGATGCTGGCCATCCCTGGGTAGATCCCTGGGTGGTATCAGTTTATGGCCTTTTCTGGATCTGGGTGTTGCCTGCCAGTAAGCCGGTCATGGCAGCTGTGTGGTCAAGCTGTTTTGGACCCCACAACAGTACTAGTCCCTTATTAACCACAGCTGATCTTTCAGTCCCAATTGACCAGAACCACAAAGTTCTTAACACAAAATAGTACACAAATGACTCTGAAACATCATAAGCCAGGCTTCCATTCTCTCAGCATTATCTCCTAGGTTTCTTCAACAGCTCATTAAACTCTGACCACTCAATCACTTTTCCATTCCAAGTTTCCAAAGTCCTTCCACAATTCTCCCCAAAACAGCATGGTCAAGTTTGTCATAGCAATACTCTACAACCCAGTAACAAGTTCTTTCTCTGTTACATTCCCATGGCTGTGATAAAAAACCATGACAAAAAGCAATTTGAGGAGGAATGGGTTTATTTTGTCTTACAGTTTATAGTCTCTCATGAAGAGAAGTCAGGACAGGAACTCAAGGCAGGAAACTGGAGGCAGGGACTGACACAGAGGCCATGGAGGAATGCTGCTTAGTGGCTTGCTCTTCATGCTTTGATCACCTGCTTTCTTACAAATCTCAGGGCCATCTGTCCAGGGGTTTTTACCAACACCACTGTTCTGGGCTCTTCCATATCAGTCATCATTCAAGAAAGTGCCCCATGGGCTTGCCTATAGGCCAATTTGATTAGGGCATTTTCTCAGCTGAGGTTTCCTCTTCTCAGATGACTCTCACTTGTGCCAAACTGACAAAATAATCAACACAAGTGGTGTTCCAGGCACCACACTTTATCTCCAGCCTGCCCCAATACCAACTGCAACATTTGCTATCCAGCAGTTAACTTGCTCTGATAGCAAGTGGCAGGTGACTGCAAAATAGAGGTTTGTTAAGTAGTGATTAATTCAGGGATTAAAGGGATCCCAATGGTACTGTGTGCACTAATATGCTAGTAAGAATACAAAGTAAAAAGAAAAAAAGAGGCACCCAATTCCCATGGGACTAGTGAGAAGCATTAGATTGTTAGATGGGAAGTAACAGAGAAGGACATACATAGGAGTGGGCACAATTGATACGAAGTGAAAAATGGAGTGGATATGTGAGAATTCGGGTTCATGGGAGCAGATAGCACAAACCAGGTCTGACTCTGGGCTTAGAGAGACACAACACTAAGAGGAATGGGTACAGGAAAAGGGGGGAAAGAAGAGAAAAGTAGAAAGAGCAAGTGAGAGACGGTAAAACAGTGAATGGTGCAGCGAACAGTAGGGGACAGTGTTGGCCAGCTGTGATGCCCTCCTGTGCTCTGGATAAGAAATAACTGTAGGAGAGAGAAAGATGGGAGGCAATTTAAGAAAATGACATCACTGTTGATTTCCTCTCCTTGGCTGACCCCTGCTTTTTCTCCTTATTCCAGGTCAGGGCTGTATTCCATGATGCTTTTAAATGATCAACTCTCCATGCATGGCACTTTTTAAAAAAACTCTGTGGGTAGTAAATAGCCAAGACAACACACTGCCCTATCACCACCATCACCACAGTTGCTGTATTCTCACAGGGTGGGGAGTGGCTGGTGGCTGTGATATGTGCAGAGCTCAGTGGAGTTTGTGTTTAGCTCCCACAGCACTCCCTTTTCCCAGTGAGATGCTGATGGTGGCCTTGACAGCAGTCACAGGAAACCACTCTGAAATCCTTAATGGAGCTTTTTTTGTAGATTTCCTTTTTGCAGTCATTCAGTCAAGTTGCTGTGGCAGAAAAGGCCAATATGGTGGTAGAGCTGTCTTCCTTTAGAGCTGTCTTCCTTCAGAAGCCAGTCCACTCCAGTGGTCAATGTCTAATGATAAAAGGTGTATATTAGAGTACTGTAATAGACAGAGTGATAAAACATTCCTATTCTCCTTAATTTTCAAGCCACATCAGCCTCTCCATCTGAAGTGCCTTCCAATCTACTGTCTTACTGTGGCATGCCTACACACCACACACACACACACACACACACACACACACACACACACACACACCCCTCAAAAAGTTCAAATCAAACTGTTCTGTTCTAAGTGCTTTGAGTATGTATGCTAGGCAAAAACTTCACCACTGAGCTACATCCCCAGACCTTTATTATTATTGACGATTTTGAGACAGAGCCTCTCTAAGTTAGCCAGACTTGCCTAGAACTTACCATTTTCCTGCATCAGCTTTCTGAGCTGTTAGCATTTCAAGCATGTGTCACGAGGCCTAGCAGGGCTTTTATGTTGGTAGAAGTGTCCAGATTTTAGTCAAACTCTTTCTCTAGACAAGAGACAATAGAATGAGCCTCTGCACCACCCATAGTCTTCTTTCTATTTCATTCATGGCTCTCAGGTGCCAGACCAAAAAACAGTGGAACAAATATTTAAATTATAAGTGTTTGAGGAAACCACAATTAGTGGGCTACACTGGTTTTATATACATCATTGCATTTTTTCCTCATGGTGATGCTGTGTAAAAAAGTTCCCAACTTGTAGGTAAGAAGACCTAGCATCATGATGATTACATGACTTTCCTTCATCTACATAGTATCAAAGCTAGCCATAAAATACATCCATTTTATATCTATATATATTTATAATATATATGTATATATTTATATATACATCATATTGACAATTAAGAAAGTTTCAACTGGCTAAGTAATTTAAGCTTTAAACCCACTTGTCCCTGTTCATGTCACTTAACACTCATTTCTCTTTTCTCATGTATTAAATTATAAAGATAGAACTAGACCATTCCTCATCTTTCCTTATATTTTATCATATTATTATTTTTGCTGTGTTTAGTGTGTGTTGTGTGTTACATACATATGGTTTATGTGTGTGGTGGATGCATGTAACTACAAACCTGTATGCCGTAGCTGAAGCAAGATGGCAGATGTCTTCCTCTGTTGCTCTCCACTTTATTGTCCTGAGACAGTGTCTTTCTGTAAACTGGACCAGATTGTGTGGCCACCAAGCTCCCCAGTGCTGGGATTACAGGTACATGAAGTAAGGTCTGCTTTTTTTATATAGTGCTGGGGATTTGAACTCTGGTCCTCAGGCTTGCAGAGCAATAGCACTTGTCTACTGAGTATCAGTGACTTTTTCTCTATTTCAACTGTTGATGATATATTTCTAATACCAAGCTAAACTAAATCAATACTCTCCTAATTTCTCTAGCATTTAAAGTATTAAAACTGGTGTGTAGTTTTCACTACAGGTGAAGAATTTTTTACAAATACTTATGTTCTTAATTGAAGGTTATTACTTAAATAGTCCTTTCCTGCAAATTAATGAATGAGCCCTAAAATAAATGAGATGTGCAATGGTGTTCTACACTGACTGACAGATTCAAAGACCTTTCCCAAAAGCCTCTTGTTATTCCCATAATACTCTTTGCTTTCCATTTAATACCGGAGAACTGGACATTGGAATTGCCAGAACACAGTGTTTTCATAATTATAGTGGATACTCAATCACTCTCATAAAATTTTCATGCTTAATACATTTTGTACAACTGATGGCTGTTTCCCGTTGTTCCCAAGAATTAATGTGAATGGAGCAATGTATCGCCTTTTAAAGCAGATGTCTCTGGCTTTTCATTTCACAGAGGGCCTTTTCAGTTAAATGGTGTAGGACCATATGATGAAGCAGAAACTTGGCATCCTTCATTTGTAGAAAACTTGCACTATTATGGATTTCCCCCTTATTTCACATGTTATCTGCCATCAGATACCCCCAAAGTTGACCTTATGGGCTCAGAGTGGTCCCCAATGTGATGGTATTTGGTGACAGTAGTGGACCTACAGGTGGATAATATGAGATTATTGAAGGCATGCTCTTGGAAAGGAGACTACATTTACACAAAAAGAGTGTTCCTACAAAACAACTCCTCCCCTATTTGAATTCCAGTCTGGAAATGTGACCTCCCTTTGCACCTGTTGTCACTGTTGTGATGTCATCCACCAATAGGTTCTTGTGAAAGCTAAGACAACACTTGTGAAAGCTGATACTAAGCTAATACAAATGTGAATACTTGTCAGATTCTCAAGCCTCTGTATCTGTGAGCTAAATAAATGTTTTATAAAGTTACCCAGCATCTGATATTTTGCACAGTAAGGGGAGGCAATGGATTGACACCATGTGAATCACCGAACCAAAAATATTTACACTATTGTGAAACTGGAGGATAAGGATTCAGAAGTCAAACCAAACCTCTAAAACATAGCCTTTAATCTAGAGGAATATATGACAAGGTTAGAGTCAATGGGAGCTCCAAAAACCAAAGGGAGCAAGATGGAAGACTGAAAGTAAAGCAGGGTGCATTACTTGGGGTAGGGAGAGGGAAGAGCACTCTAGAGAAATAAGCCACCAAGGGAAAGGGAAGAGGAACACTCAGTGACATAGACACCACAGGAGATGTCATTAATTATGGGGCAGTCAAGAATGTCTATTCTTATAAAAAGGTCAAGGAAGATAAGAATTGAGAAAAGATGAATTAACTTGTCAATCAAGAAGAGGTGACCTTTGAGAATGTGACTTAAGCAAAACACCTGGTCTTTGGTAGTCTCCTAATCACTTACTATGTAGTTCATTGGGTTAAAAGGAAAGGCATTTTAAAACTTAGACTGGATACTGGGAAAGCTTCAATACAAGCCAAACACATTTGCCAGAATAAACCACAAGTGGTCCCAGGAAACCCACAGAGCAAACAGTGTTTGCCCTCTGTCCTTGTCTGTCAATTCCTCTGTGTTAATGAGTTCCTTTCTTTCTCTGTGACTTGAAAAAAACTTGTATCCATTCTTCAAATTGTCCCTACTTCCTTCTTCAATGCTACTTCATTCATTCATTCATTCATTTATTCATGAAATAACAAATAAACTCGTAAGACTTTTCCACATGTTGATTTTAATATACAATAAAATTTATGTTACTAAACTAAACATTTCTCATGTGTCTGTCAAAGGCAATCAGAGCCAAATAGCTGAACTTTGTTTCAAGAGTCATAACAGTATTATGTTATGTTTTACTTTGCATAATATAGATTAAAAAAATAGAGTAAGGGGACCCTTAACAAGTTCCAAGAAAAGACTGTTTTTCTAAGAGAAATTGCTTTTGATGCTAATTCATAACTTTGTCTTCAGGTTTAATCAGAGGCTATGTTGGCCCAAATCCTATGTTGACATTTGTCTTTGAGGTCAGAAACCTCCTTTTTCTAATATTTGATCTATCTCTGGGACTGAAATGCATGGCCTCCCTTTGTTTCCTTATCCAAGTCATCTCCGAAAAGGCCACAGCACACATCTACACTGTAGACGGAAGTCAGGAGGAGTGTTTACACTTTAAATCTCCATGCAGATCACTGAATAAAATGACCTTGTCTTTTACAAAGAACATTAAGTATCACCAAGCAGGTAAGGAAAACAAGTAAAGACATAATTTCCAAAGAAGGCTTCCAGCAGCCTCCATATCATCCCCCAGAAAGCCAGATGTCCCCAAAGCCCACTGCTTTCCTCCTCTGTAATACAATGGTGTCTGCACAGCCATGACTTGCTCGCAGAAATGCTCAAATACAAAGGAGACACTTAGAGGAAGAAATTTCTCAATCTCTAAACATAATATTTTGGTGACTGCTTTGAGAGCACACTTTTAACCAGTCATGGACCTGTGCACTGAGCCAAGAGCAGTGACTGTTCTCCTCCCAGCCCAATAGCTGACAACTAATTCTTTCTTGCATTATATAATAACCAAAAGTTTTAAAATCACCTCGTAATTTTTTGTTCGATGACAAATACGACCATTTAATTACGGTCATCAAAGTGTGTTTTGTGCCACTTTGAGCCCTGCACTGTCCTAATACTTAATGCTTTTTAGCATTTTAATCATCAGGCCATGGGATTATTGATATTAAAAAATGTGTTCTTTACTGTTTTTTTATTCTTGCCTAAGCAAATTACTTAGTTACGACACAAAATTTGGCAAGCATGTATAACTTTATGAAATGGTATGTTTAGTGTGTATGACATTTTGCCTTGTCTTAATCTAAGAAGTAACTGAAGTCAGATATAAAGCGTTCTAGAGCCAACCTCCACTTACAACCTTCCATATTTATACTTTCCTCTTTATTCTTTTCATTTTCTACCAAAAAAATTGTATAAACACATGGATTGTCTTAAGATTAAGCTTTATAGCTGGGCGTTGGTGGCGCACACCTTTAGTCCCAGCACTCGGGAGGCAGAGGCAGGTGGATCTCTGTGAGTTCGAGGCCAGCCTGGGCTACCAAGTGAGCTCCAGGAAAGGCGCAAAGCTACACAGAGAAACCCTGTCTCGAAAAACCAAAAAACAAAAAACAAAAAAAAAGATTAAACTTTATTCAACAATGCTCACTGAATAATACCTAGGTATGATATTATTGCCAAAATCATGGATTCTTGCACCATCAGAAAAATCAGACAGAGGTGCAGTTTCTAAGAACAAAGAGCATAGCCTCCATTCTATACTGGAGCATAAGACAGCCAGCATGTGGTAAGAGAAAATGCCAAGCAGATTAAAACGGGAGACAGGGGACCAAAGATGTTCGGTCTTTCGGAACCACTACTGGTCCAGGTGGGATGCTAGCTGCACCTGTGCTTTCTCCACCATATTTCTCTGTAAGTTGATAACACTGAAACAGTTAATTTTCTTTGCTGCACGATACAACACCATAACCAAGGCAACTTTCAGAAGGAAGGGTTTGTTTGGAGCTTACAGTTCCAGAGCAGTAAGAATCCATCACCATCATTGCCCATGACAGAAGGCAGGCACAGTGAGTGGGACTGGGAGATGAGAACAGAAGACTCACATCCCCGACCACAAACCAGAAGCAGAGTGAACTTGAAATGGTGCATGCCTTTATCCCTCCCTCAGTGACATTTTCCTTCAGCAGGGCCACACTTTCTAAGTCTCCTGCAACAGAGCCACCAATTGGAGACCAAATACTCAAATGACCAAAATTATGGAGGATATCTCATCCAAACCACAACAAATTTGTTATATTTCCACCATGGAATGTCATTTTTGCCATTATAATAAGGCAAGCATTATTTTACCATTCCTTAGAAATTCTTGTGTTCATATATGTGCCCCTCACTATAGAGAAATGCTTCTAGTATTGCTTTAAAGCAAGTTAAGTAAGTGTTTAGTATTGTATTAGAAATAGTAAGATTTCTTGGTTAGAAATCACCCAGCACACTGAGAGCTGGAAAAAAAATAAAAAAAAATAAAAAGCTCTTTACTAAAGTCCCTGGCCAACTGGGGATAAAAAAGATTTACGTAAGAGCCAGCCTTGAACAGAAGATGTTACTAACTTATATATACTTTAGGCTTACGCATTTCACAAACACTGTCATCTTTAAATCTCTTTTGGGTACAGGCCCCAGATCACACTTTGAACAATTTAAAGAGAGACAAGACACTGCAAGTATGGTCCCTTAGGCAGATAAGAGACTTATCTACATAGCAAAGACATTACATATCACCAGAATTCTTTTAAGTACACTAATATTGTTCTTTTTCAAATGGTTATCATCCAAGCTCATCTTGCTCACCTGGCAGAATTATGTTTTTCTTAATAAGAGAACAGGGGACTTAACAGCAGACCTGGACTTAATGATGGTTATGACTCTACACTGCCTTCCCTTGAGTTGCTTCATAGATGGCTGGTCAATGGCTGGTCAATCCTAGTAAGTAAACATTTACATCACAATATCCTAAATTTTGCTTATCTCTAACAGGCCTGGCTAGCATACTATTTATCTCTGGGTTATTTGCCAGACAGTGCTCCTTTTAGGTAAATTCCACTCGTGTGACTTAATGTCTCCTAAGCAAATCTATTAGTAAGTCCTTTATGCTATCAATTCTATCACTTCAAGCTTCTTCTATACAAATATGTTTGTAGAAAACTAAGTCTATGGTGTCACAGAGTGGTTATGATATTTTGATGGTGTTGTTAGACTAACAATTGGCTTAACAACTTGTTTGTTCCTTTTCTCAATATCTTTTTGTAGGTTCTTGCTTTCCTAGTTAAAAGAATACAATAAGATCTCTGTGAGTTTGAGGCCAGCTCAGTCTACATAGTGAGATGTAGCACAAATCCTAATGGGTCTTAATAATAAAAACTTGGAGTCAGATATAGGGGTAAATGTCAAAAGATCAGAGAGACAAAAGAGCAAGCCACAGCCACCACCTCTTACCTTGCCAAGTCCTCAGCCTAAAAGAGAGTGAGCTCCTGTCTCCTCTTGCCTTATATTCCTCTCTCTGCCCAGCCATATCACTTTCTGTCTCTACCTCCCTAGTGCTGGGATTAAAGGCTTGAGATCTCAAATGCTGGGATTAAAGGTGTGTGCCACCACTGCCTGGCCTCTGTGGGTAACTAGTGGCTTAGCTCTGCACTCTGATCTTCAGGCAAGCTTTATTTGTTAGATCACAAACAAAATATCACCACATTGAGTTCCAGGACAACCAAAGCTACACAGAGAAACTCTGTTTAAAAAAAACAAACAAACAAAAAAAGAGACAAAAACAACAAAACCCCAAAACAAAAAGACTACAACAAACAAATTAAAAACAGCAACAGAGAGGAATTCAAGAAAGGTATTGGTGATGGGAAACACACATATACACACACACATCACACACACACACAACAACAACAACAACAACAACAACAACAACAGGGCAAGCAGGCTTAGAATTTGGGTAGGAATTTCAGCAGGCAGAGGCAGGAGTATCTCTGTGAGTTAAAGGCCAGTCTAGACTACACAGCAAATTCCAGACCAGCCAGGGTTCCATAGTGGGTTCTTTTCTGTCTCAAAAAACAACAGGTGAAGACTGATCTGAAAAGATGGGGAACCTGATGAGGGTCAACTGACATCTTAAAGGAAAGGGACATCTCTCTGCTGCCCTCTAAACGTGTGCAGAAATGAACTGACAGTGTTACCAAATTGCAAAGTATCAACTTGGGCCCTGGGCCATAGCTGCCAACACATCTATTAAAGCAGTGAGTGATGGAGACAGTCAGGGAAAGGGAAGAAGAACAGAGAAAAGAGTTCAGTGACTCTTCCCCACCCACTCACCAAAGTCTGTCTCTAGGATACTGACCAGGAGGTTTAGGTTGAAATAGAGGGCAAGAGATACGCATAATTAAGCAGTTCTGGCCAAGACATGGTCCAGTGCATCACTGACCCATCATTGTGTCAGTTCTGCTTTGTTAAAACTGGGTGAAACCTCCCCCTGGGAGGCAAGTCAATAGACAAAAGAAGACGCACACATGTCTTTCTTTAAAATATCTTCTTCTCTTCCAGGAGGGCTATAACAGTAGACAGGCAAATAAAAGAAAGGAGGAAGCATACAAACGCATGAGGGCTTTATAAAAAGGGCATCTCAAAGAAGAGGCAGGTGGGTGAAGCTTCAACATCATCTTCTCAGAGGAGAGAGAAGTGGGGCAACAGGAGCTGTGAGGAGTGTTGGCAATTTTAAAGGGGAAATGCATGATCATTAGGAGCAACAAACAGGTAGGAAAAACACGGAAAATCACAAGAACTGAGATCCTCTTAGCTCTGTAAGAGTTGGTGACAAGTTAAGAAACAATAAGTGGGCCAAGCTGCACTATGAATAAAAGTCTTAGTATATCCTGAATGTGGTGGTATACACCTAGAGTCCAACCCTGGGCAGGCTAAGGCAAGAGGACTACCTTGAGTTTGGGTACATATTCAGCTGGGCTACATACTGAAACCCTCTCTTAAAACAAATGAAAACCAAACCATTGCCTATTGTGATCTTTTAAGTAGTGACCTAATAATAGGTAATAATAAGTTTAATTATTAATGGTTTTGCTTTCATTTGTTTAATTATTATTAGTTATAATAATAATAATAATGATGATAATAATAATAATAATAATAATAATTAGAACCTACTATGGTCTCTTAGGTAGTGTCTTCACAAGAAGAGATGGTATTTTTAGTGTAAACAGAGAGAAACTTTTTAGTTTTCTATTACTCTTCCTGGGCTAATACAATTTTAGGGAGAGAGTCCAAGACAATTCCATTTAAAAGTAAACCTGTGTGTTTGAGGTTGGAAACAAGGGAAAGTTAGAGAGAAGTTGACTTCCAAGTCTTTCTAATTTAAGTCAACATGAGCACATAAAAGCATTAAGAATTAAAGAGCTGTTTTCTGAGCCGATTGGGGTCTGGTAGGTTTTTTATTACCTCTGGGGTGTCCGTGAGCATCAACTATCTCTCATTTCTGATATTAGAGAGAGGGAAGACAATGAAAGCTAGTGTTGAAGTTATTTGAGCATGCTCAGGATGTACTACTCAATATCTGGAGTGGCTCTCCTGAGCCACAAGATTCCATCCTCTCAAAAAGCTACTCCTACATTTCCTTTCTGAGAAAGCTGCTTGCAAGAAGTCTACAAGAAAGCTATTTTTAAAAGACAAGAAAGCGTGCAGTGTGCTTTGGTCCTTTCCAGCAATGCCTGGTCCCTTGCAGTTGGAGTGGGCAATCTCCTTGGGCCCTGCGGAATGATCCTACCCCAAGCTGTGAGAGCATGCGTGGAAGTTCAGCATATAGGCCAAGGAAGCAGTCATATCGATTGACATACAGATAAATAATGTCTCCTTAGGAATGTGTGCAGTAACCTTGTATTATTTATTTTAAATCATTATACCAATAGCTTTTACTTTGTGTAAGATCTTATGAAATACCAGGAAGCTAAAACTGATTAATGACCCTGAAGTTAAGTATCTACTTGGTGTGTTTATCCAGAAGTGGTTTCTCACCAGCCTCTTAGGATATTGAATAGAGGTAAAATATTCATTAGTAAGAAGAGGACTTGATGTTGAGCACCTTCCTGATTCGTAAAGACATTAGCATTCTGGAAAGCCCCACTTTTGCTCACTTTGGCCAAACAGTCAGTTCTTGCTTCCCGTGTTGTTCTCTGGAAGAGGTTCTTGGCAGAAAAAGCAGGCACTGTGCTCCATAGTATAAGAAGTGGTTCTGTCCTCTTCATTCCTTGGTCCTCACAGCAGCACTACCTCAAGGGGGAAGGAATTCTTGTGCTCATTGATGTTACTGTTGCCAGAGTCCAAGACCATAGCAGTCACCAAGAAATTAAGTTGAACCACTCATCCCAGAAATAACACATGAAAACCGATGTTGAAAGGCAAAGGATTTAATCAGTACAATGGTAAAGGGAGGACAAGAAGGTACATACATTTTAGTCTGTATTTAGGGATATTGACATAAGCTTTAAGGAGGAAGAATTAGAACAGGCTCAGCCTCAGCTCACCCCATGGAGTGTCATAGATGTGACTGTTCCCTACTAGTAGGGATAGTCTTATAATAGGATTATCTACTCCAAGACTCACTCCTGGACCCAAGTTGACCACAGGCTTAAAGTAACGCCTGCTTTCCAGTATTGCTCTGGGGGTGTAAAACACTTTTTCCAATCATAGCCGAAAACCTTAGATACTCTTCTTGGTACTTTTAGCCTTGAAGCGTTTAGGCGAATTAAGGTTTACCATCCCTCTTTTACCAGTTTCCAGACATACATGAGCAAGTGACACATTGTCTTATTTAGGGTTACTATTGCTATGATGAAATACAGCTTGGGGAGAAAAGTGTTTGCTGTGGGATGTCTTTCTGTATGCTGTGAATATGTGTTTCCCTGATTGGTTGATAAATAAAGCTGCATTGGCCTATGGCAAGGCAGCTTAGAGACAGGCAGGAAGTCCAAGCAGATATACAGGGAGAAGAAAGAAGAGGAGAGGGAGATACCAGCCTGCCACCCAAGAAGCAGCAAGATGCCAGCAGACTGGTAATACCACAGCAACATGGCAACTTACAGATTACTAGAAATGGGTTAAGTTAGAAGAGCTAGCTAGCAAGAAGCTTGATTCATAGGCCATCCAGTTTATAATTAATATAAGCCTCTGTGTGCTTACTTGGGTCTGAGCAGCTGTAGGACTAGGCAGGACACAGGAAAACTTTCAATGACAAGGGTTTATTTGACTTATGCTTCCACATCACAATTCATCATTGAAAGCAATGAAACAGGAACTCAATCAGGGCAGGAACCTGGAGCCAGGAGCAGCCAGTAGAGACCATGGAGGGGTGCTGCTTACTGGCTTGCTCCTCATGGCTGGTTCATCTTGCTATCTTGTAGAACCCAGGACCACCAGCCCAGGGATGGCATCGCCCACAATAGGCCCTCCCACATCAATCACTAAGAAAAATGTCCTACAGGCTTGCCTGCAGCCCATTCTTATGGAGGCTTTTTCTCAGCTGAGGTTCTCTCCAGTCAGATGATTATAGATTGTATGAAGTTGACAGAAAACTACCCCTAACACATGTCTACATGCAGAACTGAGAAGGGATCTGGCTAAAAGTTTTTAAGCTAAGGAGGAAGATACAAAATGGAGACAGAGATGCTTCCCATTCTTATTCTGTTTTAGTTTTTTTATTGGGCATTTGCAGGTCCAAGTGAAGAATCTGTACTCTTTAACAAAAGCAGCCTCCAATGCACTCCTTTTTTCAATCTTCTCTATTATATAAATGAAGAAGTAGAAGTAAGTGGAGAGCAAATGTTATACAACTCCAACTATGAGAGCATCCCTCTGCCTGTAAATGTTCTACAATCCTTAATACCAAATAATGATGAGAACAGGAGATAGAAACAGGTCAGTAGAACAATATGTCCTTGCTGGAGGCCAGAAATGCCAGAGGAAAGATCTTGTTCTTGGTCCCTGGCTACCTCTCGGTCTTACTCTGAAGTTCCAATGTGGGTGGATGTGCCTGCACATCCTTCTCTACAGGCCTCACAGCAATTTCTACCATAAATCCTTCAATAAAACCCTCAGACTAGCAGCCTAATGATACCCCATCCCCAGGGGCCTGTTCCTGCTATACAGAAGTTCTGCCTTCTCTCTCTCTTAATCTCCCCCTTATAAATCTGTGATAAACTTCTCTCCAAAGCTTATCTTCTGTGGTCTGTGAATTTTATTCTTCAGATTCACAAGACAAGAATGCAAAGACCACTGAGTCAGTGAAATTTTGTAGGACTGTGAGCATCTGGCATCCTGAGTTAAAGGCCAACTGAAAAGCCTAGGAAGGCTCCATTACTCACAGATACACCACCCAAATTTCCCATATCAATGATCAATAGGCCCATGCGCAGCAATGCAGAGAGATTAGTTTGCCTTGGTTCTCTGACTGGGTAGTAGTCTGCATACACCATACTTCTCCAAAGAGAACAGATTTTAACTTTTTGAGCTTCTTATAAAACCTGCCTAGTGCTGCTGCTAGAGTTAGAGGTTATTTCCTAACATTTTGACAAAGCATGAAGCCATTTAGAACACCCCACCTTGGTGCTTTGTACTTTCTAGTGGAGTGTTCTTCCACTGACCCAAACCCTAAATCTCCAAACCCTAAAAATTCTTATTTCCCCACTCAATTTAAGACAAAAGCATGTTTAGAATGAAACAGAAAATGCTCTTTAAATTTTTAAAAAATCTTTATTAATTTTATTTCATGTGTATAAGTATTTTACCTACAAATATGTGTGTGTACCGCATGTGTGTATAGTGCCTGGGGAGCTCAGAAGAGGGCAATGGATCCCATGCAACTGAAGTTGCAGACAGTTGTGAGCTACTATGTGGGAGCTGGAAGCTGAGCCCTGGCTCTCTGCAAGAACAAGTTCTCCTAACCATGGAGCCATCTCTCCAGCTTCAGAAAAATTAAACCCTCATTTCTCCCATTCACTTTGTTTTTGTCAAGTAATATTAAGCACATCATGGAATGTGGAAGAAAACAACTCTTTCTCCACACACACTCTTCATAAGTTCTTACTTAGTTAGACCTTTTTGTAACAAGACACAAATCAACTAGAGGAAACCAGAAGTTCCATAACATATAAGCCACTTTTTCACCTGAGATATTACCCGTAAAAAACCAGCAGATTCACTACAGTAGATCTCAAAGAGCTAGCTTCGACTGCAGGCTTAAATCACACCCTTTTCTGAAGCACAGAAAGGAAAGGAGCAGAGAAAGACCTAGTTAAGGTGAACTGCGAGAAAAGACACGTTATACAAAACTACCATCCTTGTGCAGGGTTTCCCACTGATGGATTTTAGTGACATGTACACAGGGACATGGCCACAAATGGAGAAGTTCTTCATAGGTGTAAATTTCTGTTTCAAAGGTACATATTTAGAGCATATCTGTACTTTCAGCTAGTTCATCCCAGCACCTATATCAGGTGGCCCACCTTACCTAGTTCTAGGGAATCCAATGCCTTCTGCTAACCCCTACTAGTACATACACAGACAAGCAGTCACACACATACATACATAAACTAAAATAAATAAATCATTTTTTTAAAAGAGCAAGTGAAAACTAACCTTTCAGGCAAAGAAACTCATTTTGTGGCAGCATGGTAAAGTCTCTCATGGTCATATTTTGGGGGTGCTGTGCCTTAAACCTTGTACTCTGCATATCTACCATGCCGAAGTCTTTAAAGACTCACAGTCTCCTGAGAAAAGAGAAAGGCAAATCAGTGTGCTGAGTGCTAGGACAGAGGCATCCAGGGCAGGGAGAGGAAGCTCATTGGTATCATCTGTGGGTTATTAGTCATGGAAAGCTTGACAAAATTGTTGTCACTATAATTTGTCACAGTATATTCCATTCGACTGCTTCAATTCATTTTGCTTAAAAAAGAAAGTATCATTAAAACAAAGCATTATTTAAAATAAAGCCTTTTGTTCTAGCCTAGTCAGTCACCAGAGCTCCTGGGAGTAACCATGTGCTACAGTGATTGGGGACCAGCGGGAAGCTGAACCACTAATCCTCATTGCTGCTAGCTCACTAGTCTAGCCTCTCATAGCTATTTTAATTAAGAAAGAGTAAATACCTGAGCTACTGCAGATTTGTAACTGTAACTAGGCACTTGGGTCTATAATATTCCAAAGAGAAAAATCATGAGACTGAAAATGAAAGAAACTGGGTTGATAGCAATTTGGCCAAATTGGGAAGAAGAGGGGAAAACACACAAAAACCTCTTAATTTCTTTTTCACTTTGCTATGGGAATATTATCTTGAAGAAAAGATGAGTCAAAGGCTATACATCTTTGTAGATTTAGCTGAGAAGTTAGGGATCCTTTCCTGTGGAAGGTCAACTCTTTCACCTCTAACACAGTTCCCTGCATCTCAGAAACAGCTGTTAACTAAGGGGGTGGTGGTCTATACTGCTATGGAGAGATGCTGAGGATGGGTGATGATATGCTCTGATGGTGCATAAGATTTGAGGCTCAGCTGGGCACATGACTTGGGTTTGAAATGGCAACATTTGAGAGAAGGAGGCAGGGTGAGGTCAAAAGTTTGAGGCCAGCCTGAGTGACGTAGCAAGACCTTGTCTCAAAAAGAAAAAAGCAAATGAGTAAATAAAGTGGGAAAGAGAGAAGAATGGAGAGCAGTGGATGAGGACACATACTTTTTTTCTTTCCTATCCAGAACTGAGATTGATATATGTGTATGCATGTATATATGTGTATATGTGTATATATGTGTACACATATGTCACATAAGAGAAATGAGGCTGTTTGAGAAGAGGAAAGGGATCAGCAAGAGCTAAGATGGAGGGATGGGAAAGGATAGTGTCTCACAGAGAGTATGAGATAATTTATTCTAGAGCCAGATGTGAGTGAACATATCATCAGCCAGTCAGCCTTGTAGAATTTACCCTGGGTGTGGCTTTGTTTCTGGTAATTTATGTTCACAATGATAAGGGAAAAAAGTGTGAGGATTTGCATGCATGCAGACGTCATGATTTAGTCCATTATTTTGTATGCTAACTTAAATAATAAAGAAAAAGAAAACAAGTTCCATTAAAAACCAGTAAGTAAAAAGAATATTAGAGGCATAGAAGCCTACCAGGTAGAATCTTTTCCCCCTACATCTGCATGGACCCAGGACATTGGGTGTAAGTGAGGCTGAAAGTTTACTCTTGCTCTTCTTCCAGTTTCTTAAAGTCCCCTCGCTACATTGGGATGTCAACTAGTTTTGGAATTGTTCAGGTCTTGTTTAAGCAGCCATGTTGTTAAGATTTTCATGGTTGTTACTTCCCTGTTATAGCTAGAAGGTACAATCTAACAGCAGACTTTCTGGTTCTCTGGCTCTTACAATCTTTCTGCCAAGGGAAAGATAAGAGCCGCATGTTCTCTCTCATCAGAAATTCCTCACTCTAATCTTCAGATATGAGTATATAAACTAGAGTAAGCACAGATATCAGAAATGTAAAGGGGGATCATCAGGGGATAAGTGGAAGGCTTTAGAGACTGCTACATCTGTGAACTACAACAATGACCGGCATGGGAAGATATCCCTATAGCTTCAATAGTGGCACTCATACCTTGGTGGCAACCAACAGCTGTCCAATTGGATTCTAGTCCTACTTAACAGAGGGGAAATTGTGCCTGGTACTGTAAATCTAGCCAACTTGGCTAGTGAGGCTGTTGGGGGATGTTAGAAGAAAACTCACTATCAGCACTTTCCTAAACCAGTATAATTTTTTAACAGTATTCTAAATACTTATCTCTATAGCCAAAGCTAAGTATAGAATTCATCCTTCATCAAAGAAGCTTCCTCTTTGCAGCAAGAGACCATTAAAGAAAGTCTAAACTACTCAAAATACAGAGAACAACTCCTTAGAGTGTGTGGTGATATTGTGTTCCCCAAAATATTGTGCACCCTAATAAACTTATCTGGGGTCAGAGAACAGAACAGCCACTAGATATAGAGTCCAGAAAATGGTGGCACACA
>CABHPR010131038.1:0-23674 GCA_902168415.1 Peromyscus melanophrys | reverse complement strand
CCCCAAAATATTGTGCACCCTAATAAACTTATCTGGGGTCAGAGAACAGAACAGCCACTAGATATAGAGGCCAGAAAATGGTGGCACACATGCCTTTAATCCTAGCATTTCAGAGGCAGAGATCTGCCTGGATCTCTGTGATTCAAAGCCACACTGGAAACAGCCAGGCATGGTGACTCACACCTTTAATCCCAGGAATTGATGGCAGAAAGCAGAAAGGTATAGAAGGCGTGAGGATCAGGAACTAGAGCTGGTTAAGCTTTTAGGCTTTTAGCAGCAGTTCAGCTGAGATTCATTCTGGATGAGGACTCAGAGGCTTCCAGTCTGAGGAAATGGGATCAGCTAAGGAATTGGCAAGGTGAGGTTGGATGTGGCTTGTTCTGCTTCTCTGATCTTCCAGCATTCACCCCAATACCTAGCTTCACGTTTGTTTTAAGATTCATGCTACAAGAGTGTGCAGCTCCAATTGATAAGTCTACAAAACAAGTCCCGAACCCAAGGAGCCTCTGTCTTTTTGATGCCATCAAATCTCTTTCTACATGCTGAGCTACAGAATCCATATATCCTACTTTGATTCTTTATTGATGCAAAATATAAAATCTATCATGACGAAAAGCAACCTTGGAGGGAAGGATTCATCCTATCAATCTATCATCCCATAACTGAGGAAAAACAGGGCACCAACTCAAGGCAGGGACCTAGAGGCAGGGACTGAAGCAGAGACCATGGAAGAACATACTGGCTTGCTCTCAGGCTCACATTCAGCTACTTTTCTTCTAAACCACAAGACTACCTGCCCATGGGTGGCACCAGTCATAATAGCCTAATTCTTCAAAGAAAATGTCTTCATAGACATGCCTACATGTTAATCTGATGAATGCAATTCCTCAACTGCTTCCTATTTCCAGTGTTTCTAGTTTGTATGAAATTGGCAAAAACTAACCAGCAAAATACATAACCCATGAGAGTGACCTCACCAAATTAAGAACTGAAGCAACAATGGCAGGTGTCACAGTCCTCTACATTACTAAGTGCAGGGTGGGCCAGGGTATCAGAGCACTTTCCAGGGCAACTTCTTAAAGCTTTCTTAGTATTGCCAGACAAGGCGTGAAAGACTTGTATATTTATCTGTAATTGGTGTTTGTATTGCAAACATTATAATTGTCATGTAAGCCGGAAAATTCTGAATAAGATTCTGTTCAAAAGGATATTTTATATTTCAACATTAGAAAAGAAAAGAAACACACAGGGAATCGCTATTAGAAACTATCCACAATGGAAACACTAGCATGTGTACTTTTGGGTTATAGAAAGAAAGGTGGAATCTTGTCCCCAAAAGACTGCTAATGCATTGCATGTACCAAGCATAATAACGTTTAAATGAATTTAAATGAACTTCTACTTTTGGGTTTGCCTCCACGTGACAGGCAATCTCTAGAATGTCCCTTGTTATCCTTGAGCGTAAGCCAGACTCAGTGATTCCCTTCTAAGAAACAAAGAAGGCAAAAATGACAGGATGTCACCACTGTGATTAGGCTGCAAAAGGACTTTGACTCTATTTTCAACCTTTCTCTCTGGGTGTTGTCTTATTCCATCCAAGGAAGCCAAACTTTAAGTTGTAACCGGTCCTATGAAGAGACCCACGTCACAGGGGTCTCAGGGAATCCTTGGTCAATAGCTAATAAGAAACTAATATTCTCAGTACAGCAACACATGTGGTTGATATGAGTAAGCTGCAAAGCAGATCTTCAGACAGCTGAACCCTGAGATGCTGGCTCTGAATGAAGTGAGTGGAGCTTGCATCGAAGTGTCCTAATGGGCCTGGAGTCAGAGGACCCTGCTAAGATGGACCCAGAGTTCTGGCACACAGAAACAGTGAAATAAATGCATTGGCTTTTGAAAAAAAGAGTTTGTTTTGTCAAGTATGTGAATAAGTGGAGGTGGTTGCTCTGTTATAATCTTCCTGGTTTTTGTTTTCCCTTGCTTGGATCTCCTTTGACCTGCAATCCTTCCGTCTGGCACAAAGAGATATGTGTGGAGTAGTACAAGGCCTTCAAGGAAAACTTTTGGTCTACAGAGATGTGGCAGGCAGGAGAGTGCCCAGGTCTGTGGAAGGGCAGAGGATTAGACCCGAGATTATAAAGCAGTTTTTCTGTCTGCTTCCTCCAGGGAGCTTTCCTTGTTTCTGATTTCAGGATTTGAAAATTCTAAGATTTCATTGGACAGAAGTTTGTCAATTAAACAGCAAGTATGGAAAGTGCTGGCCAATTTGTTCCTCCAAGAGCAACACAAGTCAGCACCACTCACTCCCTGAGTCCTAGTCCTGGGGAGTAGATGACCAGCTTGACCTCTGTCACAGTGTTGATGGGAGGCTCATTTGTGACGCTGTCTGTGCATGCGGCCGGTAATCCTTACCCCTGGGTCCGCAGGGATCCTTGCTTGCTTCATTCATGATTTCACCCAGACTCTTCCCAGCCCTCCAAGCCCTGCTGCATGCACCACCTCCTCCCCGCACCACTTGCTGCTCTTTAGCTCTGCTGACTTTCTTTTAGAGTGCCTTATAATCATCTAACTTATTTTATAGTTGAGATTTTTTTAATTAAAAATAAACTAACCTATTTTCTGTCGGGCAATGGAATATAGCCTCTGAGATGCTAATGACTATGAATTTGTCAATAGTCTATGTCACCTGAAGTTAAAAAAAAATCACCTGATACCTAAGGGACAAAACAAATCCTCCTTGAGGAGAGTGACTGGAGCAAGGAATGAGTGAAATGAGACAGTTTCTGCCCTGGATATATTTAAGGTGATATTCTAAAACAGCCTGTTCTTATTGAAGTCATCTTGGGTAATGAACAATGGTAAGAAACTAGAACCATGCCTTTGGGAGAAGTTAACCCACGGCTTCACTTACATTCTCTTTTTAATTTGGTTTTCAAAAGAAAACACTGTTAAGATTTAAAAGCGGCTGTCACTGCCCTCCCACACTCCCAGGCACTCCTATTATTACTTTGACTTAACCTTGAACACATTGTGGTGAGGTTCCCATGCAAAGCCCGAGGACAACTCCCACCACATCCCTAGCCCTGTTCGTGGTGTCTAGAGAGCTTCCAGATGGAACTACGGGAAGCAGAACTCAGAGACGAAGGAGAAACAAAGTCAGCCCCTTATGTTTCTAAGAGGCTGTAATGTGATGCTTGGTTTTGTGACACAGTTGGGATTCCTTAGTTGGGTTTGAGAGGCAATTTCTGAATAATTTATTATGATATGAAACCAAAGAACAGCAAACAGTGCTTGCTAATTGCTCCTCCTTCCATGGAGTATAAATTGATTCAGGGGAAAAAATCATTTTAGGTATAAATTACCAAACTTCTGAAAATGGTTTGAAATAATTTAAGATCAGGTAATGCATTTCTAAGTGCGACTGTGTGCATAAAGCTATAAATTGCTAACTGAAACTTTTTTTTTTGGTTTTTCGAGACAGGGTTTCTCTGTGTAGCTTTGCGCCTTTCCTGGAGCTCACTTGGTAGCCCAGGCTGGCCTCAAACTCACAGAGATGCGCCTGGCTCTGCCTCCTGAGTGCTGGGATTAAAGGCATGCGCCACCAACGCCCGGTGCTAACTGAAACTTTTAAGGTAGAATTTTAAAATTGCAACCAGAAAACGCTCTAGTTTATCTTCTGTGACTTTTCCTTCATGGAGAAGGCATCTACCTGCTGTGTTTTCTTCTACATAACTAGTTCTCAAGGTGGAGCTTATTAGCAGCTCAAACAAGCCAGTTTCTGATCATCATCTACAGGAGAGAGGGTCACCTTTCCCTTGAGCATGTGTGTGCAACAAGCCACTGAGAGCTGCCTCCTGGTCTCAGTGTTCAATCTTCTCCCAAAAAGGATAAGACTCAGCAAGAGCAGCACCTGTCCAGAAATACTGGCTACTTCCTATAGGGTTGTCCTCATGGGATGACAGCTGTATGTTCTTACTGACTCCATTATGCCATCCCAGTTGTTAAATACTTAAAAATTTTACTTTTGCTATAGCATTGCATTTTCTTTGGATGCAAGTGACCCAAGAGGCTCTAAAGACTCAAGATGTAATCTCAGCTGCAAGGTTGATTTAGGATGGACAGTGATCTTAGCTGGACTAATCAGGACTCTCCAACAGTGGTTGGGAAGTTGAAGTCTTAACTCTTCTTTCTCAAGCATTTGTTGAAGTAATCACATGAGGGTGAACAAGAATAGTGACTACTATTCTTTAATGGCATGAGGTGCATGTGCCAAGTGGAAGTCTGACGTTATTTTGTCAGCATGAGAAGAGTCTGGGGGGCGGTGGGGGGGAGGTGGTTTGGGGATTTAGCTCAGTAGTCAAGCGCAAGGCCCTGGGTTCGATCCTCAGCTCCAGAAAAAAAAAAAAAAAGAGAAGAGTCTGAGGGAAAACCAGAGAGAGCCAGGGACCCAGAGAAGGACAGAGCCAAGAGTACAATAGACAATTGTAAGCAGAGTCCAGTACAAACTGCACACGAAATTCACCTTGCCTCTGAGCTTTATAATCTTATAATTACTCAACAATGTAACTTTGTGCAACAAAATTAGCTCCAGTTGATAGATGAGGATATCACCAGGGAGGGTGGTGATACTACTGTCCAAATAGTGTCTTTGGAGGTGCAACAATTTCATAGTGAAGACATGCAATTTGAAAAGTGACTATTATTTCCCAGTCACTTTACATTATTACGAAATTCAAGGTTCAAAGCAGTTTTATGAAAGTTATCTCATTTATCAGAGCAGCCAAGTAAGGTTCTGGAGAGAATGTACTTCCAAGATCATCTGGCCAGGTGATCAAACTAGTATTGAAATCTAGACACAGTTGGCTGATACCCGCAACACCCCGTGCTTTGCCACCTCTCAGCACATTGAGTGCTATAGCTGAATGGCTGGAGGAGGAGCTTGCCTGCCACACTGTTGAGTTTCTGATTTCATTTAAGAGGGCAGCAGGTATGTCACAGCATAGATGCCTAAGAATGTGTTGAATCTTACACATCTTAGGAAAGGTGTACTAAATGCTCCTAAAGCAACCTATCTCAGATAATTCTGGACCATTTGCAAAGCCCTCTGAGGCCATCCGTTGCTCTCTTTATTGTGCCCCAAGCTTATTTAAGAAATCTGTCTCCTTTATAAGACATCTGACAAATTTGAGCTAAATTTTAGCCGTTTTTACGTTGATGAAGTCATTGAAGTGGGGTGGCGGTGAGGAACTCAGAGGAGGGAATACTCCCATAAGGATACCGAGGAGGTACAGGAAGTAGGCTGTAAAAGCATGTAGCAGAAAAAGTCGGCCATAGCTCCAAGGGTTTTTTCAGTGAGCGCCTTCTCAAGGGAATGTTACAATGTGAAGGACACATAAGAGTTCAGATAAAGATGTGGATTCAGACAGCCACGCCTGTGATAGAGAGTGTGACTTAGAGATAATGTTTATGTGTGAGCTCTGCCTTGACTGGTGTGAAGGAACAAGGAGCAGAGACAGAGGGCTATGTCAAGTATAGGAAGCATGATTTAAGAGGTGGAAAATTACCAAGGAGTACGGGCCAAGGGAAAGTTGAAAAACATGTTTATTCTTTCTCCAGAGTGCTTCAGTTCTTCTATAATCTGAATTTACCAGGTCATATTCGTCTGGAAATAAAACAAGGAACAGCAGGCCAGAAAATTTTCTGGATCAGCTTTTTCTCATGTGTATCAGAGCAAATGGCATGACTGCTTCTGCCCTGGCCATCGAGTTTGTGTCTGGGCCCAAGATGCTCCATTCAAGAGGCACATGAGTTGGGTTTCTGTTTGGACACAGGCTGGTTCATGTCAATTTGGTGGTGTGAAGTTGGCTCTCAGTAATGAAGTAGAAGAAGCTCTTTCTATATTATCTACCAAGTCAAACCAAGTGACTGGTTTGACTTTTGACTTTTTGCATTCTATCCTTAGAGACAATGTGTCACTATATAACTCAGACTAACCTAGAACTCTCTAGCCCAAGCTGGCTTCAGATTGATGATCTTCCTGTCTCTGCCCACCAAGTGCTGGGATTGAAGGCCTGAGTCACCACAACCACAACTTCATAAAATGCATTTTTCAGGTTATGGTTCAAAATCCTTTCTACTGACAGGCTTTATCCCCCTTTCCCCACCTTCCACCACTATAGTCCAGCCAAAACTAAACACTGATTCCTTATTTCTTTAACATTTATCATTGTTTCAAACTCATGTCTAGGAATTGCATTTCTTAAAACTCAATCTGCAGAACACCACCCGCTTGAGTTCCTAGGATGTCACCATCGGGCATGAATCCCAGGACGTTTGCACTGTGCTATGTCTGAGATGCACACAATTGATAATCTTATGAAGTTAGAAAGTGCTGTACCATATTTTTACTTCATTGTTGGGGTAGAACTGTATTTTCAAAAATTCTACTGTGTAGATCTTTTCACTCATGTTAAACCAGACAGCGGCAACATCAGTCACAATAGGTGCAGTGATTCAATTTGTGATATTTGAGTTTCTGTGGTTTGTTACAAAAATATTCTAGTATCACCTCAAAAAAACAGGAATTAGAACCCCAAATTATCTTGTGTGTTGTTTTATGCTGACGCAAGTAACCATAATGAGGATAGATGACTTGGTTGAGATTTTAGAACCCAATAGCTCACTGAGATTAAGAGCTAAAACTCTCACCTGGCTCTATGCTTTATGTCATATTTAATATCTCTGTACTATATATTCTAGGGGAACTTTCTTAGAAAATGTTTTCATATGCCTCTTTGAATAAATACATTTAAAATGAAAACATAATACTCATAAACTCAAAGTGGTTTTGGATACCTGCAAAAAATCAAGCCAGCCAAAAATCCCAGCATGGATGGTGGAGGAGTTCATGAGGTTTTACCCCTTACTAAGAAACTCCTGGCAGTTGATTATATGCTGGGGGAGGGAGATCATTCTTCTTTGGGCGTATGGCCATTGGTAGGTTGCCCATGCCCCAGTGGGTGCTCCTATACCACCCCACATTCATGCATCACTAATCAGATTTAGTGGTTTGTTTTAAAGAAATAAAAAAGAGGACATAAAGTTAGGAGGGGATTGTTACAAAGAATCTGGGGAGGTTAAAGGAGAGAAATGGGAAAGAATATGATTCATAGTTCATTGTCTATAGGTATGAAATTCTCAAAGAATAAATTCTTTTAAGCTATAATATTGAAGGAATACTAAAATAGAGTGTAAAATGTCTCATTTTCTAACTCAAATTGAACTCATTTCCCATTTAGAAAGATCCCAGTGATATACCAGTTTAATCCTTGACATTGGCTTTCTAAAGACTACAGATACCAAATATTTTTAGATTTTACAATGGGCTCCAAGAATCACATGTGTGAAGAATCAGATGATAACTCACAGCAAAGTCAGTGTGGCTAAGCAAGAAAAGCTATGAAGAAATAGCCTCACACAACCAGCCAGGTATGTGTGGAAACAAACAACAATTAAGTAGCACATTCTGGAACAAATGCTTAAGACCAGCTGTGAATGGGAAAGACTGGAATTCCAGCATGTTGCCACCTAGCCATCGGTCATACATTCTCAAACAGCCTTGGCACACACTAAACAGAGACCATAGCTACTTCACTATGCCTAAAAACATTGGTCAGTCGCAGTGCTCTGACAGGTTTTGAAATGGCTTCCTTGGAGACTTCCAGATGTCATCATTCTTGGTATAGAAGGCTGAATTTGCATACTCAAAGACAAAGGTGATGATTTTACATTTTAAGAAAGGAACCTTGAAATCACTTATAAAATGTATTTAGGATATAAACTCTTAGCTTCCACGAGCTCAAAAAGTTATGATCTCAGTTATTCAAGAATATCTTGGGCAAGGGCTGTGGATCAGTTTCTAGAGTGCTTGCCTAGTATGTGTGAAAGCCTGGCTTGATTCTCAGGACCTCATGAAGCCCTCTGTGGTAGCACATTCCAGCACTAGGAGTTCATGCTCATCCTCAGCTATATAGTAAGTTCAAAACCTACCTAAAATACATGAGACCCTATCTCCAAACAAGTCTATATAAATTTTATAATCAACATGTCCATTTACATACACACATATATTCCAAAAACCTAAGGATTTTTATTGATATTGCACCAAATCTATACATTGCAATAGAAAAATTCTTTTCACAGTCTCAAATCTTGCGGTTCATAAACACGATGACAGGGTATATCTTCTTCTCTGATTACTTAGAACTTGTTAATACGTCTGTGGTGGTTATTGATTTCTGCTCAGTCATCTTGCACTCTGTGGGTCTATTTCCAAATGTTCTTATGCTGTTTCAAAAGAACATTTTTTTTTTAATTTTAACATTCTAAATATTTGTTGCTATTATTAAAAATAGGATTAATCATTGCTGATACTGATTTTGTATCTTGATAAACTAACTTAGCAATATTTAAAAAGGTGGTCAAAAATTCTCCTAGAATTTTCTCTATTTAATATCATGACATCTGAAATCCACATAGTAGATCTTTATTGTTTTTCATTATTTTATTATACTCATAAGGACTTCAGAATTGAAGCCAGGGTCTTGTGCTGGTCTTGTGCAAGTCTTGTGCATGCTAGACAAATACTCTACCATTGAGCTGTTGCCCAAGCCTGGCAAATAACTTTTATGTATAGATACATAGAGAAAAATAAGTCATGGGATTGTTTTTCATTCATGTGGGGGTATTTGTAAGGAAGAGTACTAGACTCTCAAAGCATTGCCCAGATAGCCTCTAATCCTGGGTTCTGTTTGGGCTCATGACCCTCATGAGTAGCAGACTCAGCAGCACTGGTGCCACTATTCAGGGCAGATGAAACATGGTTTAATCACAGTGTTTTGGTTTAGATATTGAGTGAATATATTTCTCAAAACTTCATGTGACAAAATTTAATTAACATTGTGAAGAATCAAAAAAGTGAAACCTTAGACTGACCATGATGCTTAGAGGTAGGACTTTGGGGAGGTAATTAAGTAAGGTCATTTGGGTGGTGTCCAATTATTGAATTCTGCGGCTTTATAAAGACAGGGAGAGACATCAGAAGACACACACACACACACACACACACACACACACACACACACACACATATATATATATATATATATATATATATATATATATATATATAATTTCTATGTCTGCCATGCAATGCCTTGAGTCACCCTGGAACTTTACTAGCATGAAAGACATCACTAGATGTGACCCCCCTCAACTTAACAAGGCCAGAGCTGTGAGCTAATGTTTGCTTTATAACTCACCTAGCTAGTCATAATGTGGTATTAGCAATAGAAAATGGATTAAAACAGGCCTGACAAATTGATGTAATTTTTCCTTAGAAAAGCTTAACAGGGCTGTTCTGGAATATTAGTTTAGCTATGTAAAGATGTATTTATTGCATTTGTTTATGTTGCAGAATAATTGTTTAACTATGTAAAGATGTGTTGCTTTTTACCTTGCCTGCCTAAGGCATCTGATGGGTTTAATAAAAAGCAGAATGGCGGCCAATAGCTATGCAGAGGAAGGATAGATGAGGCTGGCAGGCAGAAAGAAAAGAAGAGCTAGCCAACCTGCCAGGGGCAGCCCACTGGAGACAAGCCAGGCGATATGAAGGAATCAGGAAAGCAAGATGGACAATACATAGATGAGGTAAACAAGCCTAAGGGAAACACATAGATTTATAGAAATGAGTTAATCTAAGTTAAAAAAAAAAACTAACTAGAAACAAGCCTAAGCTAAGGCCAAGCATTCATAATTAATAATAAGTCTCCATTTCATGATTTGGGGGTTGGCAGTCTGTGAAAGCCTGCTACAAAGGGCTTTAATGCTGAATTTGGCTTTATCATATTGTAAGCCATCAAACATAAACTGACATTGTGATCAACCATTTGATAATAGGCAAAATGATTCCCAGAGGCACTGATATGCTTAAAGCTAAAAACAGAGGTAGCAGAGAATGCAGGATTCTCACATCTCAGGAAATCAAGACTTTTTACCCAAATTCTTTTTTCATAGAGGTTTCAATATTTTCTTCGGAAAGATGTGAAATTATCCACATCTGTGTGTGGTGATATTGTGTTCCCCAAAATATTGTACACCCTAATAAATTTATCTGGGGTCAGAGAACAGAAAAGCCACTGGATATAGAGGCCAGAAAATGGTGGCACACATGCCTTTAATCCTAGCATTCCAGAGGCAGAGATCTGTCTGGATCTCTGTGAGTCCAAAGCCACACTGGAAACAGCTAGGCGTGGTAACAAGAGCTTTTAATCCAAGGAAATGATGGCAGGAAGCAGAAAGGTATTTAGGGCGTGAGGACAAGGAACTAGAGCCTGGTTAAGCTTTTAGGCTTTTGAGCAGCACAGTTCAGCTTAGAGGCATCCAGTCTGAGGAAACAGGATCGGCTGAGGAATTGAAAAGGTGAGGTAGCTATGGCTTGTTCTGCTTCTCTGATCTTCCAGCATTCACCCCAATAACTGGCTCCAGGTTTGTTTTTATTAATAAGACCTGTTAAGATTCGTGCTACATCTGTGAACTTGTAAAGTTAATAATTTATTGTTAATTACAGTGCTATTTAGTAAGTCTTGATACACAGTCATGGAGTTGGGAGAGGATTTAGAAGAGGCCCCAGGAGCGACAGCTTAAGAACAGCAGAAGGTGGTAGAGTTAGTTGGTACAAAAGGGCCCTGAGACCTTCCTTAGGGATCCATCAATATCTCAGTTTTCTTTGTTTCTTCTCTGACTCATTTTCTTTCCCAGCCAAGAGACAATTAATCTAGCTTCCAGAATAGAAGGCCTGTGCCCTCAGAGTCACCATACAACCTTTGGAGCATACTTTTTATATTCTGAGTTCTTCCCTATACTCTCTTGAGAGACAGGCAGCTGATAACCAAAGCCCCAAGATTTACTCCTGTCTCCATTGCATCATGCCTCCCCTCAGCTAATGAATCACTATGACTGAAATGGTAGGAAAGCAAAAAATCAGAGTGAAATGTTAAGTAGAAAACCTCAAATCATATTTCAAAATATCAGCCTCGCCAATTTATTTAGAGTTCCAAAGATAAAAATGGTTCAGGAATAAATATCGGCAAGTCATGAGCAAATAAATGATGTGCTGAAATAAAATGTGGTAAATACTTATTGTAAATGCTCTAAAATTAATGAAGTCACTTTATCTAATAGCTCATTTATTACAGGGAAATGAATGTGTCAAAGTTTCTCTTACTCTGTCAAATTAAGTTTTCTAAGGACTGTTTGTGTGTAGTTCATATGACACTAACTTGGGCACATTAGTGAGGAATGTAAAAAGAGTTTTGAATGAGTACTTGGCAAGTTTTTAGAATTATTATCAAATTATCTCAGACTGACTGTACACACTGTTCTTAAAGTGTTACATTAAATATATAAAATAGAAAAATGAATGGTAAAGGTATATTTTATGTAATGTATATTCCTTTTTGAGTATGCTCACATGTAAATAGTTTTCATGGTTTAAAAATTATTTTAAAATAATTCATGTCTAGAATTTTGTAGAAAAAATTTATTTCTCTCATGGAGGTTATTGGAAACCAACAAAAGTAAAAAGTAATACTCAAGCCTGGTAAACTCCTGCTCCTCTGTGCTCTTCTCATTAGCTATCACCAAGCTCTCAAGGTCATCACTTCCTGTCACACACTGAACTATAAGCACCACTGTGAGGGGCTACTTTATTGGCGATGCTGTTTCAGTGTTATCTACTCTCAGTATTCTACCCTGTTACCATCAAAGATCTGAAAACTGTGAGAATCTCTCCCTTTTCCTCCTCTTTTTTCCACCCTTTCTTCCATTATGTACAATGCAACCAGCAATTCATCTCCCTTAACAAGTAATTTACTTTTGATTGACACATAATCATACACACTTATGGGTACTAAGTCACATTTCAATAGATGAACGTAATGTATAATGAGCATACCAGGGTCATTGATTTATCAGTCATTGCAAAAATACTTCTTCATGTTGAGAATACTCAAAAGCCTCTCTCCTAGCTATTTTGAGCTATTTAACGAATGTTTGTCAAACCTAGTTTTCCTGGAGTATTCTTCCTATTCACCTATATCCCTGTATCCACTGTCATTCCTCTCAACCCTTTCTCACCTTCCCCAGGCCCTGATAACCACTACTTGATTCAATTCTTTAAAATCAATAGCTGAGTCTCCACATGGAAGTAAGCACATGCAATTTGGTCTCTCTGCCCTTAGTTCCCCAAGCATGCTAGTTTCATCCACATTACTATAGGTGAGGTCATTTAAATGGACTTAGTGACTGAAATTTGTACTGTATCTATACTACATTTCCCATATCTATTCACCTGTTGGTGGATACCTAAGTTGATACCATTTCTTGGCATGGTTAACAGTGCTATAATAAATATTTATATGCAACCATCTTTTCCCTATACTGCTTTGAGTTCCATTAGCTATCTACCCAGTAGTATATAAATCTTTCTGAATAGGGATTGGGACAATGGCACTTCCTTACTTAAGACAAGTTTTTGTTGCATCTCACTGCAACCCACTGGTAAAACATCAAGCCTTGTCTTTTTCATTCAAAGCAGAATTAGGTGTTCTTATATACTCTTTTTAGAGTCAAGAGTAATTCGACTTGCTTTCTGCATTGGAAAAAAGAAATTGTGTTGTGTTGTGTTTGTTTGCTTATTATTATATTTCCATGCCTGGGTATAAGTGCTAATGATTTTTATCAAATAATGGCAAATTGAACAAATGAGTAGGGTTTTGTTAGTGTTGGGGGGGAGTTGAGAGGCTGCACCCCTCCCTGATGTGGAACAGCACTAGAGGAAGCAGGCTCTTTTCACCCTAATCATAATCCTCCAGGCAACACTGACCTCTGACAGGTTAGAAAAGAAATCACAGGTTAAAGTTGCAGAGTCATATCTTTAAAATATAAATAGAAATTTCTAAAGAACAATTATAAAATAATATATCCTTTCTTGTTATCCCTGAAAAAGCATACAGTGGCCCAAGTGCTGAGCCCAATTATGTCTTCCGAAGCTTACCCACCTACTTGCATCGAGAATGCTTACTTACAATTGTAGTGGGTAGCTGTTCCAGCTTTGAACTGGAAGTACTACCCCCAGTGAGGCTTCTGGTAACTGTCATGCCTACCTATGGCCTGCCCCTGAGGCAGGGCCAAGATGGGAGCCCTTAAGACCCAAGATCCGGATGTGCCGGCTCTCTTGGTTCCTGGTGAATCCTGGATGCTGCGTGGTAGACCGAGCAGAGTTCTCCAGGGAACACCACTGGACTACACTTCACCTCTCCAGGATCCTGTAACCTATCCCTTTACTTGTTGTAAGTTACCCCAAAATAAATCTGCCTTTTAACTACATAGAGTTGCCTTAATAAATCCCCCAATATACTGTGAACTTTAATTCCTTTAAATGGAGCTCTGACTGCTGAAGACCTTCGACTTAATAGGCTTTTGGGAACAACTACTGTCTGGTCTTTCCCTGAACTGCTGCAGAGCAGCCCCTTGGCTCACCAGAGGCACACAAGAGATCTTGTCTACACTGAGCAAGGCAACTTGGGTACTTGTGATTATGTATCTTTCTATTGAAAATAAAATTTTCACTATCTAGACACTTCTGTCATTTCTCTTTAGAAAAAAAATAATGAAGTCCTATTAAGCATCTTATGACTTCAAACCAATACTTTGACTGAGAGACATAAAGAAACAAAACAAAACAACAACAACAAAAAACCCCAGCTTTCTATTTTTCTCTCTCAGCAGCTAGAGTAAGTGGGATTATGTGCTTTTCTTCCTTTTCATCCAGATCTCTGAGATTTGAGGAAACGTGTGAGGCTACATCAGAGCATAATTCTGAAATCATATAGAAAGAACAACATCACAGTTTTAAGTGTGTCTATGAGTAACTTCCTCATAGTCATCTCAGAATCTTAGCTCCTGAGGACACAAGTTTTTCCCTTCAATATGTGGTATCATCTCCACTTCAGACATAAACAAGGAAGACACCTGCCCAAGGTGGGATAAGCAACTGTAAACTCTTTAGTTGTGGAAATCCTGGTGATAACTGTTACCACATGGGGCCCTCAGGGAAGGACTTTCTACATACACAAGACTTCACTGCTTAGAATGTCATTCATGTAAACTCCACTGTCAAGAAATTAGTAGTCAGAGTTTTTACAAAATATACATGACAATCTTTTTCAGTTTTTAATTTTATTTTATGTTTTAATATTTTTTAAATGTGTATTTGCGTGAGTCTATGTGTACAGGCCCACAGAGGCCATAAGAAGGCCTGGAAGCCCCTGGAGCTGGAGTTTGAGGAGGTTGCAAGTCATCCTATGTGGGTGCTGGGAGTTGAACTCAGGTCTTCTGGAAGAGCAGAAATGTTCTTAAAGGCTCAATGTTTTGTTTTTGCTTTTAAATACATATATTTTAAATACCTATGGTATTTAAATGCCTATGGTACTTAAAATATTTAAATACCTATGCTATTAAATACCTATGGTATTTAAAATACTGATCCTACAGGAAAGCAAGAAAACAAACCTACAAACCAACAGGAAATAATCAAGAAAGGGAGCCCAGGTGAAGATGCTTCAGTTAAATCTCAAGCACAGGGGTCAAAAGAAAGAAGCTCATTTGCAGAAGAAGAGACAAAAGACAACATGGAGCAGAGAGAGATTCCCAGGGAGAAAGACAAAACAGCAGGGGGTTCCAGAGCACACTGGATACCACTGCCATGCTCTCCTCAGTTGGTCCCCTCTGCATTCTGCATCAGATTTTGGTTTCAGTTCAAGCTGCCTTCTTTAAACCGTTTTCATCCTGGATGGAACCATTTCTCTGTGTAGCTTCAGATGGTGTTTCTGTCCTTGAAGCATTTCCTGAGGTCTGATTTCAACTGTTCCGATCCCAGGTGCCCTTAATGCCAACCATTAATCAAACTTGTACATCCTTGTCTCCCATAGAGAGCTAGACAGTTTGTTTACGCTTGTCTGGAAGGACTCGCTGTAATGATAAGGCTGAGCTTTGATTGCCTCCCAAATGTGTAATCATGCCTTCCACAGTCCACAGCACAGAACAGCAAGTCTAAATTAAAAAGAACCACACAATACTATAACAAATTCCTAATCTGTAGTTTTAAAGATTCGTATAAAAGCCCCAGAGAATTAGCTAATCTTAAGAGATTGAATGACTTCTCCTAGAAATTTGGCATATTTGCAACACATTGCTGTTAATTTTCCACTTAATTGGCTTTAGAGTTGCTAGCCCATCTATTTATAGCTAATGGCTTGCTCTGTGTGCATCCATAGCTGTCTTCTCTTTGTATAAAAGTGGGCTTCCTTACCTTTACATGGGTAGCTAGCTGTGAGAGACACATTTAGGCAATAGCCACTTTATCACTGTTTATGACCAAGGTACCCAGTAACCCACCTGGGATAGGAACACGTTTTTGGTTTTGGTTTGTTTATTTTTTGATTATGATACTCCTCCTGGCAAGTTGGTTTATTTAATCCTGCTTTGGATATCTTGATTATGGTCCTCAGTAGATTAAAGTATTTTTAGAACAGAAGCCTTCCCTGATCTATTTTGTTATCCCATAGTATACCTGGAACAACACACAGATTTACAGCCACTTGGTGAGTAATTAAAGCTTGTGGAGTGAAAACAGATTTTTTCCTAAGTACAGAAGAAGCAATAAATTAATGAGACTGAGCCCTCTGAACTTTTCCATCCTAAGTTCTTGCTTTAGTATTTAGCCCAGAGTCATTTTTCACAGATACAGCAATTCACGTTGAGAGGAAATTAATAATGTTGAGAGAGCTAGGCAAAAATTTCTTTTAGAAAGGAGAATATGCAATTGATTTTTCTCCACATGTTGAAAACACAAGTCTACACCAAAATGCTTTGGGGCTTTAACTGCAGCAGGTTTCCCAAGAGGCATAAAAGGTAATGAAACTTTCCTGCTCCAAAGCGGGTAGAAAGGTGGCTTTGCGCCTTGCCTCTCCCTCTTCACAGTATGTGTTTGTGACTATATTGAATTTACTAGCCTTCAACCTATTTATAAATTGTTTTGTTTTATTACAGGTAGGAAAAAAGGGCCAAACAGAATAATCGATGCACTCAAAAGGTTGACGAGGTTCTTGACCCCAAATGATTCAGGGGATTTGTGATAAATGTTTCTTACTTATCAACACATAAAAACTAACATACTCTCTCCTAGTGAGCACTCTTCTTCCTTGAAAAGACCTTTCAGTGCGGAAGAAGGAGCCAGTGTCTTCTGCTGGGTTTCAGAACCGCTGAATCATTCCTAGGTACATCAACATTCCACTCCAGAAAATGGAATTCCAAGATGGCAAGAGTGGCCTCTTGGAGGAGATCAGAGAGCAAATCACCACCCAGTTTACCATTCAGTTGCTTTATAATTTATAAAAAGTATATACTTTTATTCAGTAACGAGTAGATGAGAAATGTGTCAAAATTAGATATAAGCGAATATGATTTTGCATTACCTACTGAGTAATTTTTTCTACTTGTAAGTCATGTTGTTTCCGCCTATTCTCTATAGAAAAAAAGCATCTGTAACTACTGAGGGGACACATATTTACAATATCTTGTTTTAAGCTTAATCACCATCTATTACTATTCTAATGTTGATATGGCATGTTTTTTAGCGATTTCTCTCTCTTGTAAAGGGTGTTTGCTGGAAGATGGTACAGATAGGAAAACAACAGTGAGTTTCAAGTAAAGACTAAATTGCCTAAGATTCAAATTTACAATGTGTATAGTGAATTAAAGCTTCTAGGATTCTTCTAGAACATTTATAGATATATGTTAAATTGCTTTTTCACTTTTCATGTATTCTTTTTACACTGCGTATGAGTGCCAAGCAGAGATGCTCAAAATTCCCTTCCGGGTAAGTCCCTGAGGACGTGTCAGGCATGGCTTCCAATGAAGAAGGCACTTGTGAAGAAGATGGTGATGCTTTTCAGCTTAATGGGACTAAAGAAAATCAATTCCAGTTCCATGACACTGGGTAATCTACCATTGCTACATCTAAAAATATTAAGACAGAGACCATATAAATATACACAAGGTAGCAAAACATTCACAGCTTTAAGGCAGCTGAAGATGTGGCTCCAGGTTAAACCCCGTCTGCATAAGCCCAAGATTCCCCCAAACAAAAGCCTGATTCAGCAGATGAAGTATCTGTAATCCTAGCCCCCACTACCAGGAGATGAGAAGCTGAAACAGGAGCATTTATAGATGCTGTGTCCTCTTTCTTCTGATTTGCTTCTGAGATGTACACAGCACAGTAGAGGATGGAGGGGTTCAATACAGTCCCTGAATCCTTCATGAAGAAAGTCTTGCTGTGACCAATGCATCCAACTAAGCACAGAGTTAGGAATATACTTGATTGGCATTCTGGTCCCATCGCCTGTGTGATGTGACAGCCAGATCACAGTGTGCTAACCTCACAGTAGGTGTTGTCCCTGAGCTAGTGAGGCAAAACAAAGTTAGATTCTGGAGTTTATTCTTAGATCAGGTCTCTAGACCCTCATAGCCACATTAGACTCTTACAAAAACAACAGATGAATATATTATTTCAGAAAAACCATGACTTTGATTGATTTTTGTTGTTGTTTTGTGCAAGATTATCTTAGTTAATACAGACTGTTAAGAATAACAAGACTCTAACCTGCAAAGACAATAAATAGTACAGTCTGGTGATCTATAAACTAAAGTTTTAAGAATTTCAAAAAGTGGAAACAGAGGCGAACATAAAGAGAGAATTTTAAATCATAAATCAGTGAAAGGTAAAACTGTTGCTGAATATTATTTTAAGATGTGTTACATTTGTTTTTGCCATGGAACATTTGTTTAATGATGCAAAAATATGTTGCACTCTTTTATGTTGCATTTGTTTAACTCTGTGAAGCTGCATTACTTTGCCTGTCTAAAGCACCAGATTGGTCTAATAAAGAGCTGAATGCCAATAGCTAGGCAGGAGAAATGACAGGCAGGGCTGACAGGCAGAAAAAATAAATAGGAGGAGAAATCTGGGAAGAAAGATGGAAGGAACAAGAAAAGGAGCAGAGGAAGACATCAAGGGCCAGCCACTCAGTTACATAACCAACAATGTAGAAAGAAAGAAAGAAAGAAAGAAAGAAAGAAAGAAAGAAAGAAAGAAAGAAAGAAAGAAAGGAAGGAAGGAAGGAAGGAAGGAAGGAAGGAAGGAAGGAAGGAAGAAAAAAGAAAAGAAAGGAAGGAAAGAAGGTAGGTATATAGAGTACAGAAAGATAAAAATCACAGAGGCAAAAGGTATACACTGGATAATTTAAGAAAAGCTGGCTAGAAACAAGCCAAGCTAAGACCAGGCATTCATAAAAAAGAATAAGCCACCATATGATTTATTTGGCAGCTAGGTAGTGGACCCAACAAACAGCCAAAGAGTTTAAAAAAAAAAAGCAACATAGCAACATAGAACAAAAATGTTATGTTAAGCTTAACAAGTGAAAAACAAAAATCAAAACAAACAAACAAAAAAACCAAACACTTGAGAACTTTAAATGCAAAACACTTAAACACAGAGATGAGGTCATCAACATTAGAACCCAGAAGAGTGAGGACAAAGTTGTCATGTGCATTCAGAGCCCCCAGTAGCATACGATCAGAACTGAAGAAGCCGGAAAAGTAGAACAACAAACAATAGAAAATGAAAAATAAAATGACATAGATCAAGGAAGGTTATACATATAGTGCTTTTTAAAAGAACTACAGATTTAATAAAACCATGAGTTAGATGTTTAGTGAAACAACCATAAAAGCAATAAAATTACAACCATAAAAGAAATAAAATGAGAAACCTAATAATAAAGCATACAAAATACATAAAAGTCCATTAATGCAATACTAAGGCTTTCTTTAATTTAGAGAAAAAGATAAATTAACAAAACTAATTTTAAAAGATTGTTATATCTGATTAGAAAAAGTCATGAATTTGTAAAATCATTGAACTATAAAATCCACAAAATGTACAGGAAGTCAATATTCATTGTTTGCATCCCAAAATCTATGAATTCAAAAACATGGGAACATACTTACTGAAATACACAAAACCATAGCACCTATTCCAGCTGGACTCCCCCAGTGAAGACATCTGAGTAAATACAAAAGCATGAACCAATCACAAAATGAAAAAAAAAATCAATCTCTTTAATATAAAATACATTGACAGAAGATGGAGACATATTTGCCATAACCATATCAAAACCAGCAAATAACACAGGCTTACATCACAGTCACAAAGCCCAGGTGGAATCTTGTAGTTTCTATAACAGACATCTAAGGAAACTTACGTCTGTAGACATAGTTCAAGATCTATGAAACAAATTCAAGCACAAAGTAAAAAAGATCAAGAATGTTAAAATGAGCCAAACTTGAATTTAAATGTATACGCACAAGTAAAACGTGTAAGATCATTTTGTATTAAGAAAATGTTCAATGAACTATTCTGATAACGTGTAACAAAAGTATTGCACATATGAGGACAAATACATACAAGCAGAAGATACTGGTATTCTTTGTAATTCTAATACTGGGTTTCTACTACAGCATTCTTGACTCCAACAAGTGATTCAAATCAAGTGTAGTCATGCCTTGGAATCCACGAGGGATTAGTTTCAAGGACCATACAGACACCAAAATCTGTGCATATCAAGCTCTGCAGTTGCTCAGGTCCCTCCCCCATATAAAGTGATGATTATACCCAAGCCATGTTCCTCTTCATACTTTAAATCATCTCTAGGGTATTTGTAATACCTAGTGCAAGGCAAATTACATGTAGTAGATGTGCTATGCTTATGAAGAAAATGTCAGTATTGATTAAATGCCAATCATCCACCAAGTATTTTCCAGTTTGTTTGATCTATGCATGTAGACACCATGGAGAGAGAACACTGACTGTGTGCAGTTTTAAATTTGAAGATGAATACAATTAACTCAGTTCAACTATTATTAGTATAGAAATTTTCTTTTTGTTTTGAATTGCCCAAATAGCTTTGGCGAATACTGATGACGGTACCTTAGGAGGTCACAATAATTTTTATTTTATTCATTTATTTTTGTGGTGGTGGGATTGCACTTGGAAACTCACAATGTGTGGCAAGTAGTCTACACTGAGCTACATTCCCAGCCCAAAATTTAAAATGTAGAAATTGTACTTGCTTTGTTTTCTGACTATTGCTGAGTTATCTAGAAGTAAATGCACTGATACAGATTTGGTGTCTAATCTTTCTGATAACAATATATAGACTTGCTGAGTAAATCAAAACAAAATTTAAAATAACATGGAAGAGTCTACAAGAATAAAGGTATTGTCCAATGACAAACGTAGAATAAACTAGCAGCTCATTCATAAACTCAGAAGCTGTTACAAGAGCCGTTGGGAAAAACTTGAATATAAATTCAGAGGCTGAAGTTTTAGTATAAAGTGTCGGGGGGAAGTATGACTGTGGGATTCTAAATGGTGGAGAAGTAGTGCCGAGAGTTTGTTCAATGTCCTTTCAGCGAAAAGCTGATTTGACATTTTCTTACACAGGAAGATGGAAGCCACATAGTGCTCAGTAGATTGAAATGTAAACATCAATGCACCCACGGTAAATATCATATAGAAACAAAGATGGCCTGAGCGGTGACACAGTCTCAAAGGAATTTACATATAAATTGTTCTGGGGACAGTTTCCAGTGAAGTAAATGAGAAACATTCTTCAGAAGGAGTGTTTCAACACAAACATTAAATGTTTTCTGAAGGAAACGCTGCTCTATCAAAGATCAGTAAACAAAGGCGAAAAACAAGATATAAGAGCACCATGAGTAAAAGCCAGCAGACAGAGCGGAGGTATTCATCCCTCAAGCTTAAGATCATCATCAGTCCTCTGAGATACTAAAATGATATATGTTGCAGATTACCAAATATCAAACAAAATAAAATAAATCACAGGAAAGAACAAATTATTATAAGCAAAAAGAATTACAGCCATGTTTTCAGAAATTATAAAGAGAACTTCTAGAAGTCAAAGAAGTGCTGGTGGACATCTAAAGATGCACTCGGTGGGCTGGTTTAAAAGCCATTAGTCCAACAGAGTGACACTGGGCTTATCAACCACACTCCAGAGCAGGTGCCGTGTTCAGTAGATGGCCAACACAATTCAGACTCCTTGTTTTTCAGCAGCTTTTTCGTTTTGTTTTTGTTTAAAGTGAGAGAAAGAACATCACACTGGGTGGATGGGGAACGGGAGGATCTGGGAGGAGTTGGCGAATGGGAAGGAACATGATAAAAATAAAGTGTATGAATTTCTTAAAGAATACAGTTTTTAAAAAGGAAAAAAATGAAAAATTAAGAATCACATTAGACACAGATGAATGGATAATTAATGCATCAAAAATACACATGTCAGAAAAGGACCAAAATATAAAAGACATTGAAGAAAGGTTGAAATTAACCCCTTATCAAAATATGCATTTCAAGAGAGAATAAAAAAGAGTGAAAATCATAAATGTCTTAGTTTCTTCTCTTGCTCCTGTGACACACATGCCTGACAAAGCAGATTTAGGAAGGGTTGGAGATAAGCCCCTCATGGAGGAGAAGGCTTGCCAGAAAGAGCTTGAGGCAGCTGGTTTCCTGACACCCACAGTCAGGAAAAAGACAGAGAGACCCAGTGCTCAGGGTTTTTTCTCCTTTCTGTTCAGGTCAGAACCCCGGCCTATGAGAAGAAGGTGTTGCTCACAATTAAGGTGATCCTCTTACTTCCCTTAATCTAATCTCGAAAATCCCACACAGGTTTGTCTGGAGGCTTGCCCTCTTGCTGATTCTAGATCTTATTATTAACTATTACAAGAACTTTAAAAACTAGTTGAGAACTTTCCACAATTACTAATTTTTTAATTAATTAATTTTACATCCTGACTGCAATTTCCCCTTCCCCCTCTCCTCTCAGTCCCTTCCTCACCTCCCCTCTCCACCCACTGCCATTCCTCCTCTGTTTCTATCCAGAAAAGGGCAGTCCTCCTAAGGATATCAGCAAAACACGGCATAACAAGTCGTAGTAAGAATAAGCAACTTGCCTTGTATTAAGGCTGGGTAAAGCAATCCAGTATGAGGAAAAGGGTCACAAAAGTCAGTAAGAGTCAGAGACAGCCCCTGCTCCCACTGTTAGGAGTCACACAAGGAAACCAGCCTCCACAACTGTTGCATATATGTAGAGGGCTTAGGTCAGTCCCATACAGGCTCCCTGGTTGTCGGTTCAGTCACCGTGAGCCCCTGTGAACCCAGGTTAGTTGATTCTATGGATTTTATGTACTTAAAAAGTTCTATCAGTAATGACTAAAAGGAAATTTTACTTTGTTCCATATTTTGTGGAACTTATAGATGAAGGTATCTAATGAAATGAGAGAAAACATCGATGCCAGAACATAAAGTTACAAAATGAAAAGAAGCTAACAACAGTTTGACTATCAGCAGCCTCTCGAAAGCTAAAATGAGTGGAATCTGCATAGTGATGAAGGTAAAATAGTTATTAGCCAAAATTCTGTACGGAAACAAAGTACATTCCTAGGATGAGAGCATTTACAGCTAGCGTTGAGAGTATATGCACTAACAGATGTCCAGTGTCGCTACTACTAAATAACTGAGCAAGAAACTTTTAAAAGCTTGGGTGAATTTCTAAGTGTAAATTCAGAATAAAAATATTAATTAAAAACCTGCTAAAATATGATAGAAATAAGATGTCATTCATAAAAAATAAAATATTCATGAACTCAAGAGCAGATCAAGTACATGCTATTCAAGAACGTAATGGAGAACTTAATTCATATGTGAGAATCAGTTAAACAAGCGAAATTATGCTGTAGAATGATGAATTGCATAATTGATAGTGTTGGGACACTTGGCTCTCTATGGAGAATTTCAATGAATCATGTTTCATTATATGCAAAAAAAGATCAAACCAAGATGGATTAATAATCTGAACATAAAATCTTTCAAAATTTCAAAGAAATGTAAAAGAATGTATTTGTGGTATTTGGATAAGGGATAATTGTAAAATATGACACAGAAAGCATGATCTGTAGAAGAAAGAATAAGTCTCATTAAAATGTAGACATTCTGCCAGTAAAGCATGCCCTAATAATAAAATGCCACATCAAAGCACTGCCTGTAACTGGTAATACACTATCATGTAAACTATACTAAAACTTCTAACAATTCATAAGACGCCACCAAGACAGGAAAAAAAATATAGAAATGTTCAAGCCATATAAACAAAAATTTTATAGATGAGAAAATCCACAAGCAAATAAATATGAAAGCAATAAGCAGTTTTATTAACAAACAAATGTACACGATAATATTAATGAGATAGCAATTATCTTAGCAAAATTTAGCAAGTTTGACAATACTTTGATGAATAACTAAGAATATCTTAACTCACAATTTGGGTTGGCTATAAATTACTACTACAAAGAAATTTGGTAATTCATTATAAAGTTTTCAAAAGTGTAAAATTCAACTTAGCAAAATGCAATTTCT
>CABHPR010131037.1:5384-18555 GCA_902168415.1 Peromyscus melanophrys | reverse complement strand
TCACCCTTGGAAATCATGAAGAGATGTACTAACAGTCAAGGCTTGCAGCACAGTTTTGCTCTGTGCTGCCAACGACTGCTCCTCCAACATCACATCAGAGATCTGGGAGACACGAGCCGACACATTTTGTGGAACAGACAAGAGAGATCCAAGTGCTGTCGTGGTAATGGTGTCTAATGCAGAGACACTAGAAGACATGAGATTACCTACAAAAAGAGAGAGAGAGATGTGAACTTCGGCATAAATATATTTAAATGCAGTTAGGACTACTTTCAGTAAGTCAAAAATCAATCTTTATTATGGAATTTCCAATAACTAAAGAATTGTCTTACTACATAATAAGAAAAGATTTAGATATGAATATTCTACAAGCCCTGGCATATTGAAAGCATATCATACTCAAGTACACCTTAGGATAATTTTAAAATTAGGATATTTTTTCTTTGAGATGATTTTTTTGTTTGTTTGCTTGTTTTGTGAGACAGGGTTTCTCTGTGTAGCTTTGGAGCCTGTCCTGGAACTCGCTATGTAGGCCAGGCTAGCCTCGAAGTTTGAGATGATATTAATTCCAGTCAATCATACTTCAGCTTCCCAAGTGCTAGGGCTGAAGGCACGAATCACCAGATTTAAGAATTAGAATATACAGCCGCACAGTGGTGGCTCACGCCTTTGATCCCAGCACTCAGGAGCAGGGGCAGGAGGATCTCTGAGTTCAAGGCCAGCCTGGTCCACAGAGCGAGATCCAGGACAGCCAGGGCTACACAAAGAAACAAAAAAATTAAATGGGGTGGGGTGGGGATTAGAATATTCTAAAATTAGTATCTAAAATAGACAGGTTTTTTTGTTTGTTTGTTTGTTTTTATTTATTTATTTTTTGGTTTTTCAAGACAGGGTTTCTCTGTATAGCTTTGCACCTTTCCTGGAACTAACTTGGTAGCCCAGGCTGGCCTCAAACTCACAGAGATCCACCTGGCTCTGCCTCCCGAGTGCTGGGATTAAAGGTGTGCGCCACCACCGCCTGGCAAATACACAGTTTTATAGTAAACAGGAATTTATAAAAAAGAGAAAACTACACCTTATTATGGTGAAACTCACTTATATTCCCAGTACTTTAGAGGTAGAGACAGAAGGATCAGGTTCAGCTACATAGTTCAAGGTGATCCTCAGCTACATGGTAAGCTAGAAGTTAAACTGGGTTACATGAGACTATCTCAAAAGAAAGTGTAAAACACAAAACATACATACATGTTCTGACAATACAGCAAATCTTTACGATACACCTTCCCACAAGAAAAAAAAGTTGCAAGATAATTTATTCAAAGGAAATATCTAGGAAGGGGACTGGGTAAACACCTGCCACCAAGCCTAGGGACCAGAGTTCAGTCCCTGGGATCTACATGGGAGAGAGAAAGGGAATCGTCCTCTGACCTCCAAGTGCATGTTACGGCAAAAACGCATTCACTCACATTCACACACACATACATGCATACATACATACACACATACACACACACACACACACACACACAGAATTACCAAATTTTTTAAATTTTTTTTTATTTTGTATTTATGTCTGTGCACTCAAAGATGCAAGAAGAGAGTATCAGATTCCTTGGAACTGGAGGTACAGACAGTTGTGAACTGTCATGTGGGTGCTGGGAATTAAACTACTCTCCCCAGCCACAATTTACAAAATTTTTTAAATAAGAACATTTTTAGGAAGAGACCCAAGAAATTAAATAGTAATACCTCAAAGAAATGAGTCAAGTTCAGTGATAGACAAATTTTATTTCTAATGATAATATGCTAATTTGATAAATTTTTAACTTATTTTATAGAAAACAGTCTAAAATCAACGACAAGCCTCTAAAATTTGTTGTAAAGAAACAAAAACATTAACCTCTTGCCTCAACAGCTAACATGTTCAATGGGACAGGTGTACCGTAACACTGTACCTGAGTTGTTTTGTTTAAATGGTATTGAATTGTTTATTTTGAGATGTGTTGGCTCATATTTGTAACCCCAGCACTCAAGCTGAGGCAGGAGGATCACAAATTCAAAGCTAGCTTGTGCTACAAAATGAGTTTTAAGTTCAACTTGGTCAAATTAGTCAGACCCTGTCTCAAGATAGACAGACACACACACAAAAAAAATGAAAATTATGAAATTAACACATGAAACATATAAAGAAAGACTTAGAATGGGCTGGGGATTTAGCTCAGTTGCCAGAGTATTTGCTTAATATGCACAAAGTCCTGGGTTCCATCTCTTCCATCGCATAGAACCAGGTGTGATAGCACAGGCCTGTCATCCCAGTACTCAAGTGGGAGGCAGGAGGATTACATGTTCAAAATCATCCTCTGGTATACACCAAGACCAGCCTAGCATACCTGTGACCCTGCCTCAGAAACAAACAAAAAAGACCAGAAAAGCTGAGTTTAGTGATACTCTTTCTGTAATCTTAGTGCTTATGAAGCAGAGACAGAGGATTATTAGTTAGAAACCAGCTGGTCTATTGGTGAGGGAAGGCAGGAAGGGGAGGGAGATATTGAAGAGAGGAGGGAGGGGAAGAAGTGGGAGGGGGGAGGAGTGAAGGTAGAAAGAGAGAGAAGAGAGTGTGAAAGTGAGTGAGTGAGCTAGCCTGGGGTTCAACTGAGCCGGCCAGCCAACCTAGTCCACTTGGCCAATGAAAGATTTTGTCTCAAAAGAAAGAAGGTGGATGGCTAGAGAGATGGCCCAATAGTTAAGAGCATATACTGCTCTGCCAGAGGTGGAGTTTGATTCCCAACACCATATCAGGTAGCTTATATTCCAATGGAGGGAATCCACTCCTCTAGCCTCCATGGATATATGCACTCACACACAGAGACATACATGTAATTAAAAATAAAATAACTTGTTGTAGAATACTATTTTAAGGTGTGCTACTTCTGTTTATGTTGCATTTGTTTAACCATCTGTGAAGCTGTGTTACTTTGCCTGTCTAAACACTTGGTGGTCTAATAAAGAACTGAATGGGTAAACAGCAAGGCAGGAGAAAGGATAGGTGGGGCTGGGAGGCAGAAAGAATACATAGGAGAAATCTGGAAAAGGAAAAAGGAGTAGCTAGAGAAGGGGCCAGCCACCCAGCTACACAGCCAGCCATGGAGTAAGAGTGAGAGTAAGATTATAGAAGAAAAGGAAAGGAAAAGCCCAGAGGCAGAAGGCAGAAGGGACAACTTAAAGTTAAGAAAAGCTGGCTAACAACAAGCCAAGCTAAGGCCGAGCATTTATAATTAAGAACAAGCCTCCAAGCCGGGCGGTGGCCAGGAGATCTCTGTGAGTTCAAGGCCAGCCTGGGCTACAGAGCGAGATCCAGGACAGGCACCAAAACTACACAGAGAAACCTTGTCTCGAAAAACCAAAAAAAAAAAAAAAAAAAAAAAAATCCTCCATATGTGATTTATTTGGGAGCCGGGTGGCAGGCCCCCCAAAAGAGTAAAAAGAAACAACAATAACTCTTTTAAAAAGTGAATGGCCCCTACGGAATAACATTCAAGGTTGTCCTTTGGTTTCTATATTCATATACACACACATCCACAGGACACACCCACAGAAATGCTTGAACTTACCAAACAGTGTCTTATGAACTTCTAGCATGGCCTTTTGTTTTGCACTGCCATCCTTAATTAATTCTTCCATATCATTAAACAGACTGTTGAGGTTTTTGCCAAAACTATCTTGAGCTTCAGCATTGTGTTTATCAATTGCTCTCTTACGGTCCAGTTTAGAATGGAGACCAGATACATCCCTGGTAGTTTCTTTAACCGTGTGAAGCAACTGTATGTTTAAAAAACAAACAGAACAAAAAAGATAACATAAAAACAGTCTAATCAAAGTGCTTGTGTTCCATAAAGCTCTTTCCTAGGTGAGAACAAGACATTCTAATGATCCAGGTGCTCGAGTTAGGATTAGTCCCCACCAACCCTGCTCTCTCTCCCAGCCAGCCATCATGCACAGAAAACTGACTTGGCAAATTTATTCCAGTAATTATGTTTGGCACAAATGTTTTTCCCTTTGCTTTATTGTCTCCTCAAAAGTATACCTAATACTTTCATTCCAGTTTAAAAAAGAAACATAGGTCAAATAGTGAAATACTGTTTCATAAATGAACACAAATAACATTTGGAATGAATAAATTAAAATCTCATAATCGAAGTTAAGCAAACAAGGATACTTCTACCTACCCTTCAATGTTTTCAATACAAAGGACAAACCTTGCTGGCGGTATCATGAAGCTTTTCCTCAGTTTTTTCCAAGGCTGAAGAAACATATTCCTCTTTAACAAGCTGTAATTTTGTTTCTTGCAAATGTTTCTGAGTGGTTTCAAGTTCCTGTGTCTTAGTTTGCAGGTTAGATTTACACTGGTCAAGTTCATTTTTACTCTCCACAAATAACTCTGTAACCTACACATAATACATTCAACAATTCTTTAAGAAGCAGAAAAATGCTGGTGGTTGGTGAAACAGTTGGCTAGTTAATAATATTGGGAAAACAAAACAAATTATTCAAATATAAAAATCGTAATAGTGTGCCAGACTGATTAGAACACTTTAATGGTAGTATCTGTACATTTCTAGGAAGAAGTATCTTTCTTCCTAGAAAGCTCATTCAAAACTTAACAGGTCTAACATAGCAGTGTTGATTCTCCAGGTTCCCTCCAGGACTTCAGTGGACTGCCATTAATAAAGGTGCAACATGAGGGTGGCGCAGAAAGCGTCCAGTTGCTTTTCTAACTGTCCAATCTCTCCCAATTTCTGAAATCCTTAACTTGAAAAGGAGCAGGGGAGAAAGCTCAACTGGTGTAATGTTTACCTAGCATAAACGAAGCCCCAGGTTCCATCCCCAGCTCTGCAAAAAACAAGGCCTGGTGATGCACTGCTATAATCCAAGGTAGAGATAGGAGAATCAGAAGTTCAAAGTCATCCTTGGTTACACAGTTTTGCTGTTCTTTTGTAGAAAAGTTTTTTCATGCAGCCCTGGATAGCCTGAAATTCACTACACGGACTAGGCTGGCCTCTAACTCAGAGATCCACCTGCCTCTGCCTCCTAAGTAATTAAAGGCATGTGTTTGAGTCTAGCCTAGACTACACGAGACTTGTATACCATAAATCCTAGGCCTGTAGTAGGCTTTGGAGGTTTGTACAAGTATACTCTATAGTGTTTACACAACAATGAAATCATTTAAAATACACTTCTCAAAAACATAACCTAGTCATTAAGCAAATGTCTGATTTCTTCTAAAGTTGTATTAATAAAGTGTCAAAATAGGAGCTTTTTCATTACTAACAAAGGTAAAAATATAATAAAACTTCAGCTTAAGAATCAAAAAGAAAAAAATTCTTTCAAAAGAGAAAAAAAATGTCCTTACACATTCTAAATCTCTTTCAGCATTTCCTTTTCAAGTGACCTTGCACACCATCCAGAATGCCTACCTTACTGAGATCCTCCTCAAGAACATCGATTTTTCCAGCCAACTCAACAATTTGTTCCTCCTGAACAGTTAATTTTCCATTCATGGCTCTAAAACAGGGTATAATAGAAATTTAACAGTTAATGTTTTGTTCTAAATCCTACAAAAATTTAATCTAATTGTATAACAAAATACAACATATTATAACAAAATTATAGCAGCTACATAAATTCATCTCCACACTTCTTACCCTCATGTATTACTTAAGTGGTGATAAATACTAAATGCAAAACACAACAAATGCATCCTTTTTTTTGAAGATTTACTTATTTTTAGTTTATGGATGAGTGTTTTTGTCTGCATGTATATTTGTGTACCACTTACATGCCTGGTGCCCATGGGGACTAGAAGAGGGCATCAGAACCCCCTGCAACTGGAATTACAGTCGGTTGTAAGCCACCATGTCAATGATGAAAATTAAATCTGGATCCTCTGGAAGATCCAGGGCTCTCAACAATTAAACCATCCCTCCAGCCCCTCACTGCTTTTTATAAATGGAATATTTCTCATTTGACCTCTACCCTTATCTATGAAGGAGAGGCATGTGTATGCAAATCCAGTTTGAGATGCAAAGGAGCTGGGGAGTAACTCAGTGACAGGGTGCTTGTTGGCAAGCACAAGAGAGACTCTGGATTTGGTATCTAGCACTACAAAATACATATAAAATGAAAACTGTGTTGAGAAGATAGAAAACTGATAGAGAGGCCAGGCGGTGGTGGCACATGCCTTTAATCCCAGCACTCAGGAGGCAAAGGCAGGCAGATCTGAGGCCAGCCTGGTCTACAGAGAGAGTTCCAGGATAGCCAGGGTTATAGAGAGAAACTCTGTCTCGAAAACAAAACAATTTAAAAAAGAAAAACCTGACAGAGGGGAAGGTAACAAAAAGTGGGGGTGGGGAGTATATAAGTGGCTGCACTCAGTGAATCATTGATATGTAATATAAAGATGCATCCCCATGCTTTAAGTGTTTAAGACTTGAAGACATGAAACATCACAAGAAATGGGTGAGATAAATGACGAAAACCACCTAGAAGACCAAATCAAAGTATGTATACAGAACACTATCAATCCTCAGTATCTACAGGGGATGCCGCACACAGTTATACTAACACTATACCTACTGTAAACACCACTAATATACTAGTATGAGATTCACTAGGGCAGAATTTCTCAGCTTCAGCAGTACAGGTGCTTTGTGCAAGATAGTTCTTTGTTGTGGGCTATCATGCACATTTCAGGATAGTCAGTTAACACCACTGATTCCTATCTACTAGAAGACCGCAGTATTCTCCACCCACACCAACGAGACCATCAAAAAGGCCTGGAAGAGATCTGGCATGGTGCAGAAATGTAGATCTACTTTGCATACTTAGCCTTTGTGCTTTCTCCAATGTATACATTAATCAGTTCAGATCTGAGCAAAGGTGTGTTTAAACGGTGCTGCTATGAAACAACAATCACAATATTTCCTTCAGGGAGTCAGCAGAAACCACAGGAAGATGCCCTGGTGTCCTGCTGAAAGGATGGGTAAGTGCCCCACCCTATTCCAGAAGGAAAGTAATGGACTTTTTCCTTAAAATAAAAACAGGAGTATATTACCTTAAATGTGTTGGCTTGTTAGAACACATTAAGATGTATTTATTTGCTACTAGCATAGAACATTTTATGCATTTTTATAACTACATTCTTATCTTCATATGTTTACTCCAAGTGGGTAAGCTAGTGTTGATACTCAGATGAAAATGTATACTCTCAAGAGCTAGGTCTTAATTCTACTGAGCTGGACAGACTTTTATTACCGCCTCTCCCCTCACTGAGCAGTGCTGTCCAGAAAAGGTGACAGCATCAGTGCTCATCAGGACCTCTTTCCACCAAAAGAAGTCCCTACTTGGTTGGTCTTTTTGTTTGTTTGTTGTTTTGGTTTTTGAGATAGGGTTTCTATGTGTAGCCCTGGCTGTCCTGAATCCAGTTCTGTAGACTAGGCTGGCCTCAAACTCAGAGATCTGCCTGCTTCTGCCTCCCAAGTACTGGGATTGAAGGTGTGCGCCACCACTGCCTGGCTAGAAGCCTCTACTTCTAAGTGTAGGAAATCATCACAGCTGTCAGGTTGGACTTGGCCGTGGGGAACAAGTGACAGAACCAGATCCATGAAAACAGTCTAAACTTTTGGTGCATGGAAGATGAATTCTTGAGTATTTGTAATCTTTGTTAAATATATACTATGAGAACCTTTAATGTTTCTGGTTTTGTTTGTTTGTTTGTTTGTTTTGGTTTTTCGAGACAGGGTTTCTCTGTGTGGCTTTGCGCCTTTCCTGGAACTCACTTGGTAGCCCAGGCTGGCCTGGAACTCACAGAGATCCGCCTGGCTCTGCCTCCCAAGTGCTGGGATTAAAGGCGTGTGCCACCACCGCCCAGCTAATGTTTCTGTTTTAATGAATGGAGAAAACATGAGAAAAATCATTTGGACCTGTTAATACTACATTTTAAAAATGTATTTGACAGCGTTATAGTTATAACAATAAAACTGAAGTTTTTTAGGGGCAATACTGATTTATTTTTTAAACCAGAAAGATAACACCATATTGATTACTTACTACAGGAAGAAAAATAAATGCTGAAAAAGAAATCAACCCACAAAATTCATCTTAAGAAATACAGTGGATGAGTGAGCACTTGGCTCAAGAGCTCAGACTTTCTATGTGGGTGAGATTACCCAGTACCCCACGCTCAGGATTAACAAAAGGTTGTGGGTGAGATTTTTAGAACATTTAATATACCTAGACTGTGATTTGATTTATAACTCAAGAAGAAAAGCCAGCTGGCCTAGAGTCTAGTGAGCTTAATTCAGATCCTAATACACCGCAAGTGCTGGAAAGTCCTGGATGTATTTTAAAGTGATTTCTCTGGGAATGTCCGTATCATACCATCTTATCAAATGGGCTCAGGAACTGTAGCAGCAGAGAGCTGTGTGTGTGGAGAACACTTGAATCACAGCCCTGGGCTCTGGGGGACAGTCTTGTTCTCAGATCCAGACACCAGCAGAACCTTTTAGGCTCACTCAGGAACCAGGTGTCTCCCAAGCCACATGGACTATCAGGAAGATTTTTAAGTTTTAGAAATCTTTATTTGTAGAATGATGGAATTAACCAAAAATAATACTAAAAAAGCAAAATGCATTGAGAAAGGTCAGATTTTAAGAATATTTATTTTTTTCCTCAAGATAAATTTCTCAATGGCATTTTATTACAAACTAGATTTTAATTAAAAAAAAAAAACTGCCATGTTGCAACTTCAATATTTAAGTTCTGCTTCATGCTACTTTTCATCTGTATTTCAAATCTTCACAGGCCTATTTCGTTTCATAGACCTGAATGACACACTGTTTCTCACCTTCCATCTGCTCAAGTTAAATGTTAAAGAATGTTGTGTAAAGCTCAGCCAATAAAGCCTTTGATTAAAACAAGTAAGAGGCCTGGATATTGCTGAGTATCCTCTAGGGGGCAATGAAGCTCCTTCCTGAGAGCCAGGAGTCTGCACTCACTGCATATGAACTTCATCTTGCCTCTCAATGAAGAGCCAGGCATTTGAACGAAAATCCACACAGTGAATGAGAGCTCCTCAGCACTTGAACCCATTCTAATTGTTCACAATGACCAGAGTAATCAGAGAACTGGGTGAGTATTCTCAGAAGGATTGAAGGGCTTTGCCCTACAAAAAATTCAACCAAGGAAAACTTGTAAAGGAAGCCCAGACATAATTCCAGGCAGGTACCACTCTTTATTACACTCCAGCCAACGTACAGGACTATAAACCTCACCCCTGACCAAACTAATAATCCATATTTTAATGCCAGCTAAAAGTCACTAGACAGTTAAGGAAACAAACACAAGTAACAGAAAACACCACAGAAAGTAAAAAGGATTCTGAAATATCGGTGGTGATAGCCTATGCCTTTAATTCCAGCACTTAGGAGACAGAGGAGGCAAGAGGATCTCTTTAAGTTTAAAGCCAGCCTGGTCGACAGAGCGAGTCCCAGGGCAGTCAGGGCTACACAGAGAAACCCTGTCTTGAAAACACAAAAAAAACAAAACAAAGCAAAACAAAACAAAACACCACCACCCCCCCAAAAAGGAAAAGATCCTGAAGAGTAAACTTTAATAATACTAGTAATTTTCTGAGGAGTGCAATCTACCTACACAACAGGACACCATATTCTCTAAAGGTCAGGAAAGATGTGGTAGAGCTCTTACAAGCTAAAAATGGGACAACAGAAATAAAACTCAGCAAAATATATGAACATTAAATCAAAGTCTAAAAGGTAAAATAGCAAGGTGGTGGTGGCACATGCCTTTAATCCCAGCACTCTGGAGGCAGAAGCAGGTGGATTTCTGAGTTCAAGGCCAGCCTGGTCTGTAGAGCAAGTTCCAGGACTGCCAGGGCTACACAGAGAAACTTGTCTCAAAAAAACAAAACAAGCCGAGCGGTGGTGGCGCCCGCCTTTAATCCCAGCACTCGGGAGGCAGAGCCAGGTGGATCTCTGAGTTTAAGGCCAGCCTGGTCTACAGAGTGAGATCCAGAACAGGCTCCAAAAACTACACAGAGAAACCCTGTCTCAAAAAACCAAACCAAAACAAAACAAGACAAAAGGTAAAAATAAAGTATGATGAACAATTCTTCTTAAAGATAGGCTGGCTTCAAACTCAGAGATCTGTCTTTGCCTCCTGTGTGCTTGGATTAAAGGCATGCAACAGCATACCTGGCTGAAGTAAGCTTTTAAACACAAAACTCACAGGCCTTCCAGACCCACTTGAATGGGTTTACACTGATTCCTGAGTGTTAGGAAATTTCAGAAATGACAAGGTAGGTGGTTTAGCTCTAGTCTAGAACTGTCAGAGGATAGGATTCATAGTGAGAAGAGAAGATGAACATGACCTTAAAGAAGAGGCAAAAAGAGGTTTATGTATCTTCACTGCAGTGATGGTTACACAAATGTGTGACAATGGTACAGAGCCATACATACAAAAGGTACCAGTGTCAATCTCCTATGTTTACTATTGAATCACGGTTACATAAATGAATATTGGTGGAAACTGGGTAAATAATACATGGGGAGCCAGGTGTTAGGACCCACACCTGTAATTTTAGTACTCAGAAAGATGAAGTAGGATTATTATAAATCCAAGACCAGCTAGTACCACATAGCAGAACCGTGTCTTAAACAATAATGAAAGGGCTGAGGATGTGACTCAAATGGTGAAGGATCTGTTTAGTGTCCAAAGCCCTGGGTTTGATCCCCAGGACTACATAAAACTAAGCATGGTGACACAGGCCTGTACCCAGCACTTTGGAGGTGGAGGCAGGAGGATCAAAAGTTAAAGGACATCCTTGACTACACAATGAGCTTGAGACCAGTCTAGACTACACAAGACCCTGCCTGGATAAATAATCATCATGCATGTGGCTTCTCTGTACTCTTAGAACTTTTCACATAAACAAATAATTATTTCAAAATAAAAAGCTAAAAGACTTTTTAAAAAGTGTTTCATAACATTGTGTGTGTGTGTGCGTGTGTGTAAACATTTATCTAGTGAGGGAGATGGTGTGTGTGCTACAGAACATAGATGGAATCAGGTGACAACTTCTGGAGGACTGGTTCCCTCCTCCTCCCATATGGGTCTGAGGACTCTGGTCCTCAGGCTTGGTAGCAATCTCCTTTACCCAATGCCCCATCTCACGGATCAGAGGTTTACTTTTGAGATCAGTCTTGCTATGTGGCCCGGACTAGTATCAAATTCCATCTCTGACTCCTGGGGCATGCCACTTAAAAACAACAACAACAAAACTATTTATTTAATTATTTATTTTGTGGAGGTCAAAAGTCAATGTGTGGAAGCCAGCTCTTTCCGTCCACCATGTGGGTTGCAGACATCAAACTGAAGTCATCAGACCCTGCAGCAGGTACCTTCACACACTGCCACCTCACTGGCCCAGTAACTGCTTTGTACCATCAAACCAAAATAAGTACTTACTGGCAGTAGACACCATTTCCTTATCGCTGTATAAGTAAATTTTACTCCAAACTACCTGTTATCTGAAAGTATGGCTTTCAGAGATGGGTATATTAGCACACTTTTGTAATTCCAGTAACTGTGTATGAGGCTGAAGCAGGATTCAGAGAGCTCCAGACCAGCCTGGGCTATATATATATATATATAGTGAAACCATCTCCAAAAACAAAAATAAGGGGCTGAGAGATGGCTCATCAGTTAAGAGCTCTGTCTGCTGTCTGGGAAACTGAGTTCGGTTCCCAGCACCACATGGCAGCTCACAGCTGTTTATAACTCCATTTCCAGGAGACCTGGTGCCCTCTTCTGGTCCCTACAGCACATCCTGAGTTGGGTACACAGACATACATGCAGGCAAACTGTGCATACGTTTAAAATAAGTAAACTTAAAATACATATATATGTATATATGTATATATGCGCGTGTGTGTGTGTGTGTGTGTGTGTGTGTGTGTATGTATGTATACCAACTCCACGGCCAAAGGCTTACCTAAAGTTTTCTTCAGAGATGTACACTCCATTCTTCTCACGGGCTGCAGCAAGATCTCTCTTCAGTCGCTCTATCTCTTCTGTATACTCCTACACAAAAGCAGGTTATACAGATATCAAGTTACTTGTTTTTGTTCTATCACTCAGTGTGCAGGAAATAAATCATGTTAGCCCTTTATGTTTTTCAAACATAAAAAGTTATAATCATACTTTTAAAAAAAAGGATTTCACTCCAAAACCCAGGCTGACCTTGAACTTATAGCAATCTTCAGTCTCGGCCTTTGAAATGCTGAGATCACCCCTGCCTCCAGCTATAACTATAGTTTTAAATCTATGCTAATTTGTCTAGAAATACTCTTTCAATAGCTTAATGAGTCTTTAAATGTGTTCATTATAAACATCTTATCCACCTTTGATCTCTACTGCTGTGATAAAATATCATGACCAAAAGAAACTTGGGCGGGGGGAGTGTTTACTTAAGTGATGGTTGTACTCCATCACTGAGGGAAGTCAGGGCAGGAACCTGGAGGCAGGAACTCAAGCAGAGGCTATGGAGGAATGCCACTTACTGGCTTTGCTCCTCCTCATGGTTTGCTCAGCCCTCTTTCTTATATACTCAAGGACCATCTGGCCAGAGGTAGTACGATCCACAGTGAGCTGGGCCCTCCTACATCAATCACTAACTAAAAATATACCCCACAAGTTTGCCTCCAGTTTGGTTGGGGAGCTTTATCAATAGAGGTTCCCTTTGTCTAAATGACTCTAGTTTGTGTCAAGATGATAAAAGCCCAGCACAATCAGAGAATCATTATACAACTACGATAGCAGTACTGGTGGAAGAAGACATGAATACACAAATGGGATAGAACAGAGTCCAGAAATAGGCTCACATAAATCTGGAAAACTTGATATACTAGACAACACCAAAGATGGGGAGCCGTACAACAAAGGAGGAAAACATGTTTGCAAACCTCAAATCCAGGAAACTTCATATGTAACAAAGTAACTAAAATATATTATATTAAGAACTCTAAGGGCTGGAGAGATGGCTCAGCAGTTAAGAGCACTGGTTGTTCCTCCAGAGGACCGGAGTTCAGTTCCCAGC
>CABHPR010131035.1:23686-34300 GCA_902168415.1 Peromyscus melanophrys | reverse complement strand
TGCTTCTGAAGCATGGTCAAGGTACATGAGTGGCCTCCTGGAGCTGTTGACTTGGGAAACAGATCCTCCCGCTCAGCCTCCAGAAGGATCCCAGAGCTACTGGTACCTTGAGTTTAGCCTACAAGATGTTTCTGGACTTTCAACTTCCAGAACTATAAGATTAACTTGTGCATTTCAATTAGGAAACTTTGGGTAATTTGTTACTGCAGCAACAGAAAAGGGATGTGTTTTGTCCCACTAATACACATTGTAACACTGTGTAAGAAAAGAAATAGATGGAAATACATGGCTTATTTCGTTACTTCTTCAGTATTGAACACTACGTTAAAGGAGGAAGAGTTTCAAAGGGTGTGGGAAGGTAAGGTGTGAGTGGAAAGAAAAGATGTGTATCTTCTCTTATATGTTGAGTCTTTCTCTCTCTCTCTCTCTCTCTATATATATATATATATATATATATATATATATGTGTGTGTGTGTGTGTGTGTGTGTGTGTGTGTGTATGTATGTATGTATGTATGTGTATATATGTATATGATATGAAAGTAGAAAGAGACTGTTTCAGGGGAGTAAGGACACTAGCGGGAAGGAGTTGGGGAAGAGATGAGGAGGCACATTTGAACAAGATATAATGATATTTGTATATGAGAATGACATAATGAAATCCATTAACTACAAAGTGGCTAAAGGAAGACTTACTCTTCTGAAATCCACATATATAGCAGTCAAAAATTTAACCATATTTCTCAAACATGGGTTGGTGTAAGCATCACGCATGCAACTTGTTGAAGCAGGTATATTTCAGCCACAGAAAGAGACATACCTGGCTAACTCTCCCACATGGTACAACTGTGGCTACTGGGTACCCATCAGTATGGAGAACTACCAATCAGGGGATAATAGCTAGAGTGACAGGCTCTGAGAAGTCAAAGCCCCCATAGGAATTTTTGGCATAAATCCTTGTGTGCTTTATTCATAAATTGTCTGCTTCAACCTCAGAATTCATTTAAGTGTTTTGAACAGTATTAAAACAGTTTTGTTGTTTTGATAGGCTGCAATGACAGATGCTCAAAATGAGAAGGTTTGTACCAACAATGTAGGAACCTGTGCTGCCTGAGAGTGAGAGGGAAATGGGAATGCATAACGAGCAGACACATGAAAATAAAATATTTAAGTGTTTGCTTCTATCGAGGGAAGAGGCAATTAATCATTAATATTATTTTGCACTGGAATTGTGGTGTACAATGCAAAAGTCATGAGCCATATTTGGCAAGTGAGTCTGTAAGATGTTGCTGAGCTGAATTGAGATACTCTGAAGAGCTGAAATGCAGAGGGAACTTCAAGAACTAAGTACAAAAAGTAATCGAAAATGTCTCATTAACAATTTTTAAAAATTTGAAGGCATGTTAAAATGGTGAAATCCAGGATATCTTGAGTTTAAATATATCATTAAAATGAGCCACATCAGTTTCTCTGTGTTTAAACCTAAGTCCTAGACAATCTAAAAATCATATGAATGGCCCACATTAAAATTCTGTGGAGATGTACTGCCCTGGAAGTGACCTTGTATTTTAGAATTTGCAAAGAGACTAACCTGAGGGAAATATTCACTTTATTTTTGTTGCAAGAATGAATGAATGAATGAATGAATGAATGAATGAATGAATAAAAAGAGGGATGAAAAGGTAAATATATTTGGAATATTCCGTTTGAAAATGGGAGAGTTCTTTCAGGCATTTCCTCAGTAAAAGTGAGTGGGCAGGATTTTAGAACTCTCAGGCTTTCAAGCTCACACTAAGCTCCAGTTTTCTGAAAAATACATGAACATGAGATGCCCATCCTCTAACAATTCAGGACAGATGATCTACTACTGTCTTTATATTTAAAATGCCTCTTTCCTGCCAAACAACACATAAATATTTAAATAACAATTGTACTTTAGGTTAGTAGCTCCTGAATCATTTATTGAATGTACTTGGATTTGACATGCTTACCACACTTGAAACGGGAAGTGGGAAGATATGAAGTAAAAAGTCTCAGACTTCAGGCTCAGAAGATTTTGAGTCCCTCAGATCTCCCACTCATTAGTCAAAGATATCCTCACTGTCTTCTTATACGAATTACACCTTAGGCATTGTTCCACAAGATGCCTGCTGTAATTTTAGGTATGTGGGGCATTTTTGCTTCAAGCATGAAAGTACAGAATGGTCTCGTGACCAGGTGCAAACTGAAAACAGGAGAGTAAGAGCGTGGACGGAGGAGAAGCCATCCTTTGTGTCTGCCTTTCTCCCATGAAGATTCTTGCTAGTTCAGCTTGCATTAGTTATGCCGCTCTATTTCTGGGTAAGTTCTTACAGTTCAGACTGGAAAACAATCAGGTGATAACAAGAATGCACAAGAAGTGTTTAATTTAGAACTAAGTATGGAAATCAGAGTGCCTTGTCAACACATTTCTCCCACAGCACTTCAACAATGAAAAATATTTTGAGCACAATTACAAAATTCACGTTAAAGCAACTCTAGCTGATTTGTCCTTTACAATTCAGTGTTTAAAGTACATAAAACCAAGACTGCAGTTCTTTAGTCACATGACTGTATTCCATGGGCCCAGGGGACACTGTGGTGGACAGTGAGCAAATGGTTCCATCATGGCAGCTGGTTCTGCTGGACAGTGATTGCTAATCCGGTTATATCTCTTTCCTCGTCTAAGCTCGATTTCTTTTTCTGTAGAGAGAATGGAATAATAATTCATTTCTTAATTTCATCATAAGAGTTCTATGAAAGACAAATCCTTGCAGGTGTTATCAAGTGCACACAAAAGTGAACTACTTTCATCGCTGTACAGGAGGAGGCATGGAGGTGAGATTAAGTGGTAAACTGATGGTTGGATATTTTCTCCGTATGAGAAACAGAACTCTCTTTGGTACACTTGCTAGGTCCCTAAATGATGGATGGTGAGACATGCTACGCACATATAGACATTATCTCTAGATAGATTGGACGTCACTACTGTACCACATTATAATTTCTTGATCCGTATTTTTCAAACCAGCCATCACTTCAATAAATAGTTACCATACAAAGTAAATCAAGAGCATCCAGCCGAGGGCTCTGTCTATGACAATACTTGCTTTTTGGCTTGGGGCTTTCTCAGCTATTCTGATACAGATAGAAATACAAAAGAGGCAGCATTTTCTTGAATGATCCTTGGTTAATGTAAAATGGAGATGGTGAACAAGTATTTTTCTCCCTCATTGATTCCTTAGGTAGACATCCCATCATGCATTTTATTAGGCTTGTCAGAAGATCTCTATGATGATATTTTGTGTATGCTCTAACAAATAAAGCTTACTGAAAGATCAGTAAAGGAACCAGCCACTAGAGAGACTTGTTAGCTCTACGGGATCCTCAGGCCGAAGAGAGAGGGTGGGGAGATCCTGTCTCTATGAATTCTCAGACTGAATGAGGCTGAGATCTTGTCTCCACCGGCCTTATATTCCTGTCTCCACCTCCCTAGTGCTGGGATTAAAGGTGTGAGCCACCACTACCACCGACTCTGTTTCTCTTTTAGGCAGATTCAATCTCATGTGTAGCCCAGGTAAGCCCATGTGGCCTTAACTCCTGATCTTCTTGCTTCCTCCTCCCAAGTGCTGGGATTAAAGTTGTGTGCCACCACTACCTGGCCTCTAGTGGCCAGCTCCCCACCCTGATCTTCAGGCAAGCTTTATCTGTTAGATCACAAACAAAATATCACGACAGATCCCAATGTCCCAGCTGCTTACCGGGGTTTCAGTTTGATAGTGTATCTGTCTATTCTATTTCATTCATAATCCTTGTTCTTTAAAGTAACTCTCTAACATAATCTTTCCAAAAAGTCCTTGTCCCAGATTTTACTTAGGGCAGAAGGTAATCTAGGCTAAGACACGGTACTGGGAAATATTCCTATTTTTCATCCACATTTTGTCCCAGGTCAGTTGTGATTCGGAGTTTGAATACATTGATTTAATATTGCCAAGGAAAAATTACTCATGCTTATTAGTCTGCCAATTATCATTATATCTACAACTAGAAAGGGATTGTAGAGTGGGTGAAAGACAAAGATATTTAACAGTCTCCATGACAACCCAAATCTTACTAAGATACTAAAATCAGGGTGTTCTCAGTAAAGTGATTAACATGTGCACAGAACTGTGCACAGTCACAGAGCCTACTAAGTACAGATTTATTTCACATTTCTCAGGTAGTTTTATAAGCAATATTAGAATGTGGGCTTTCATGTTAGAAGACTCAGGTTTTTGTTTGTTGTTTATGACAAAACCACGTTTAGCTTCTTCATGTTTGGTATCTACACATTTAGAAAGCAGCTAAGCTCAGTGAGCATGGGGACTAAGTCTCCTTACTCAACAGGTAATTTTAAAAGGATGGGGCCAAGCACATAGAAGGTACTTGGCAAGTGTTTGCTGATTTAATAGGTGGCTAAGAATTATATTTATTGACATTTTCGTTGTACTAGGCCATCTACTGGTAAACAGGCAGTGGGCCAGATCTATCTCATAACCTGTTTTAGTAGAAGACAGAACCATGCTCCTTCTTTGTCATGCTATCCATGGCTGCTCCGGGGTTATAATAGTAGAACTTACCAGTTATAACAAACACTGTATGAGCACACACACACACACACACAAAAAAAAAAAGCCTGAGTATCTGTCTCTATTCACAAAACACAAATTCTTACATTGGACCACAATATGCTCTGATTCATCACAAATTTTCTGTGTGTGCCATGACAATGCAATATGTTGGAAAGTTTATATTAATTTTCCATATAGTAAAAGCCATTGTTTCAGAATACTACATAACAAAGTACAGAGGATCATCTACATACAGCAATGGAAGGTGTAGAGGAAATAAAGCTAAGATCTTTTGCAGCAGGGCCTATACCATAAACTAAGCTTATTATTTCTCCTTAGTGGTGTTGTGCTTTCATGACCCTAAGAGGTGAGGAAGAAATTCTTCTTTCTTTCTTTCTTTCTCACATCTTCTACTCAGACTGTAATTACTTTTAGTAAGGTAATGATAGTTGCCAAATTATTAATTGGCGTTAATGAGCTTATGTGTGTACATTTTGTTAAACTTGTACTGAGTGTGTTCAGCACCTGTGTATGATCACGCCCATGACACTTACAGAGTTCTCACCATGTTACAGACAAGAACCTAAGATTTCACAAACAGGATATTCTTGATCTATGTCCTTAGGGCCACTATCATATGGTATGTTAGCTCCTCATTGCTGTGACATAATACATAAAAGGTACAATGTAATGGACTAAGAGTTTATTGTAGGTCAGAGTTTGAAGGCTTAGAGTCCACCACTGCAGGTAGAGTATGGCAATGGAAGTGATTCATAGCTGTGGTGGGGCAGCAGCTTGAAGCTGCTTGCTCTCATCCGAGCAGATCTGGAAGCAGAGGAAGGGCCAGAAGAAGGTCTAAATTATATTTTCAAGTCCTTCCTCATAGTGAACCACTTTCTGCCCCTAATCCCCATCTCCTAAAGGTTCCCAAATCTCTGAGAACAGAGTTACCTGCTGGGGAATGTTTAAACAAATGGACCTGAGGGAAAACTTACATTCAAACTATAAAACATAGCTAGCTGGTGGGTAGAAAAGCAAATTTAAACAAGGCATGCTGACTCAGTGCCTGCATTTTCTGCTATTTCTCCTGCCATTGGCTTGCTATGCCCATGGGTAGATCTTTTAACATTCTAGAGCTATATTCTTCACTCATGAGGTGTGCAGGAAGTTGGGAACTAGTGAATGTCTGCTGAACAGACTCCTGAACTGTGGAAGTTACTAAAACATACCTATATGCAGCTGTGAACTCCCAAATTTAGTTTGGTTTCAATGAGATGGAAATACATTTTTAAAAATAAGGGGAAAGTGAAGGAAGCTTGCGGAGGCTGAGCAATGTAATCAAACACGTTTTATAGAGCTCTGAGTGCCCGTGCCACAATTAGGTCAAAAATCACTTGAGTAAGACCCAAAGTTCACATTGACAAGAAAATAAAACTCAAACCGACGGGATGGCAGAGGCAAAGCCCACTTTGTTTTCAAACCCATACCCTCTATTCAGAGCTGGCATGGGCTTATCGACATTGCTTCATCCCTTGACAGCGCTCGGCTTCGGCTCCTTTGGTATTCCCAATGCAGTAAATCTTATCTCTCTTTAACGCAGGCTGTTTTGTTTTAATTAGTATGCCTTCTTTTAATTATATGAGTCCTTTCTGCCTTTACCCCATCTCAAGTTCAAAGGCATTTTCTTTAGAGTCTTCTGCACGCAGGTCACCTTATCTGGACCTTCCTTTGCCTCAGCTTTATTGTCAAATCTTCCATGTGGCTTCAGTGCACATGGCTTATTTTTACTTTAATGTCCTGATTTGCCCTGGGCCGCCCAAGTCATTCAGAAAAGGGTGGCCCAGGGACAAGAAGGCCATTTTCAGTCCCAGATTCCCATAATTAATTTCTTTTTAATCAGTAGCAATGGCTCTTTTGGCAAATGAGCCTGCCAAATATTTGCTTCCTCCCCTTGTGAGATGTTCAGCTTCAGCCACTGAAACCACACAGTTAGTTGCTGATGTGGAGTAATGAGCTAGCTTGGGGACATGGAGCCGACTGCAGTCTTTCAAGGATGTAGAGGGTTATTCATGAATTATGGAGGCTTGTCTGATATATCATGGTTTTTTATGCTTGACAACTTCAGCTGTTCTTTTCACAGTCATTAATTCATTTTTTCCTGATATTTATTTCATTTTTCCAATTGAAATGCCAGGACATAAAGATAAGACACATATTAGGTGTTTGTCTCTGTGAATTTTTAGGGCATATGGGCAAAGAACACTCAAGAAACGTAGAATGTCCATATGAAGACACTAACAAGGGATTTTTGTGGATTGCAATAAAGGAATTAAATTGGACAATAGGACATCAATGGAATGTGATGGCCAAGAAGAGAGATCAAGGTTGCATCTGAAAGTCAGTTTCTGAGTAGATCTTTGAGTGATGAGAAAGTATTAAACATGTGGGTAACAGGTTGAGGCCAGGGTGTGGATATCCAAGTAGTAGAAAGTAGATACATTACCTAGAATGTGTCAAAGGACTTGTGGGTTCATGGGATTCAGTCAAGCTCAGTGGGTATATGTGTGGCTATACAGCAGTAGTTTAAGATGAAATGAGATTGTTAGCTCCTAGTAAGAGAATGCTGGACTTTGCTTCCTTTGTGTGCTGGGAACCCTGCTAAGCACTGTGGTATAACAATTCATAAAACATTTCTATGGACCAGATCAGTTATACTATGGCCCAGAGTCATAGTGTGTCCCCAAATTGTGACTATATCTCAACAGTACCAAGATCCTCAGATCTGTTTCTGAGAAATCTCTCTGCTCCCCAGAACTTTCATCACCAATGTTCCCTGACTGTTAGGTCTTCTCCATTCACAGTGATGACTCTCATCATTTTCCCATTGGTCACCAACAGAGAGCCAAGGCTGCCAATGATTCTTTTACAATGGCTTTCCAAAATTAACTCTATACTACTCTCCTTACCCTGGCAAAGCCTTGCTCTTCCCTGGAACTCACAGTGAGCCAAGAATTGCCCTTACTATGTTCCAGACTTTGAATGGGCCTATAGTCTTGATCTAAATGAAGACTTTCAGTGCCCTGCTGTAGATCTTCACCTCTTCAGTGCTTCTTTTATCTCCAACATCCCAAATAACTTAGGGCCTGAGGGTCAATGGGTTATTCCCTTTCCTGTCTTGTTTCCACTTCAAAAACACCAGCTGCTTTGAAGCACATCATTAGACTTTATTGCCCACAAGACTTGGTGTAGAAGAACTGCTTCCATAATGTTGGCTTTAATTATCTATTTCATTATTTTTGTTTTGCAGAGAAGTCAGGGGCTCCCATGTTTAGGGGCATAGACTATGAATTCAAATCACTTGGGTTCCATTCAGACTCCATCATATACTAGTGTGAGAGCAGAAAACCTTAATTAACGTCTGTGGTACTCACCCTTTATCTTTATAGTAAAGATAGAGTAGATGCAAAGATGAAATAAGGTACCACATGAAGTAATGTAAGTGCCATGTACACGCTTGTTATTATTTTTAATTGTAATTAATTGCTTATAACTTGAGCATCTGGTTTCTTTCTTCCAGTCCTACTTTCTGCCTGATGTCATATTTGGCCAGTTCAACATCCATGAAGATAGGACCTTCATAACACTGACCTTTCAGTCCTTTGTCCTCTTTAGCTCTAAGCATTTTTTTCTCAACCTCTCCTCGGTCATCAACTTACTGGTGATAATGTAGACTTTGCTATCTCCAGCAGTTGGATCTCTAAAATCATGATTTCATTCATCCCACTGTGTACTCTTATCTCTTCAACTGCTACTTACTGACTCTGTCATTTGACTTCCAAAGCATGATGTCATTGAGCTTGAAGTTCATTCTCTCTTCTAAAAGTTTGGTTCTGTCTATATTCTTCTGTATTCTTTGCTTCTCTCGTCATCTAGCTTATATTTATGCTTCATATTTAGAATAACTAGCTTAGAAAAACAGCTGGCCTTCCTTTTCTTCCTCTCTTTTTGCCAGTCCTGCCTTAAAAGAATACTGAGTAAAGTCATTAAATCATGGAGCTTTCTTCTGAGAAGTTGAGAACAAGTCAAACTCCTGGTTCTAGGGTTCACCTTAAATGTTTGATCATGACATTCAAACGAATATGCAAGTATTATCTAATCCCACATTTCTATGGTAAATTCACTTTCCTCTTATCTGTGATGACCATGCCCCAGCTCCTTTAGTCTCTGGAACTCCTCCTCATTATCTGATCCTTTCATTTCACACTTTACTGGAATATTAGATGAAATAAGGCATCTAAATCACTTATTTGATCTGATTTCACAACGCTACCTTTACTTCTGTCTTCCCTTCTGTAATGATTGAAGACCTATCCCTCTCTTCTGTCTGAATCAAACCATTTGTTCTGATCTTTGGGTATTATACCTCCAATACTTTAAAATACCCAATTTTCACATTTATTCCCCCTTTTTTCAACATCAGTCTCCATCTGTGGAATCAATCCCACTGGTGTTCAAACTTCCTTTAGCATTTGTTATATTTCTCGATCTTTAGGGTCCACTCTTGACCTTTCTTCGTGTTGGGTCTGTATCAATGCACTCTGTGCACTCCGAATTCTGGTTGGATTTAGTGAGTAAAAGCTACTATAGAAAATTGGTGGAAGGAAGGAAAATTTGATCTGGACCATTCCTCATGGTCCTTCTGAATAGAGGGCTTCAGTATCAACCTTTCAGGCCCTGTATATAGCTTCATGTGCAAACATTTTGCAAATACATGTGTCTGTGTTATATACTCTGTTAGACTATTATCTGATAGAGTCATCTTCTAGCTGCAGATCCATTTCTTTGACAAAATAATCCTTTTTTCCCATATTTTACTGGCCACTTTTCATTGCTCTTCCTTATATCTAACAGATTAATATTGTGTATGTTATAGAACCCTGGCAGTCTTTCTTAACTCCTTTTTTTCCCCTATTCCTCTCTTTGTTTCAGGACCTCACCTATTTCATGAATTAAACATCTCTGTGTGTTTGTGATCTTTGAATGTATATAAGTAGTTCAAACTTGTACTCTGGGGTCTAGATAAGGGATACATGTACACTTGGAAATCTAGTGGGCATCCTGTATTTTTCATGGCACAAATGGTGTCAATATTGTCACCCACTCAAAAGACTCTGACCTCCACAGGCTTCCCCAGTTGAAAAGAGTACAATAAGCTCCTCAACTTCTTAGACCAAATATCTCTTGTTTCTCATAGCTCACATCCAATCCACAATAAGTCTAATCATCTCCTCCAAAATAGTCTGAACTATGTCATCTCACAGTCCTTCTCATTATAGCACTGTTATACTTGGACACCATCTCTACTCTTCTGAGCTCTTGAAATAGCTTTAGATCTGGCATCCCTGAACTGACTCTTAGCAGACCATTCATTACACTTGGTAGTGATAATCTTCTTCCCACTGGAGTTCTCTCACTGCTTTAAGGACTGCTGTCACGATCTTGTGTGACTTGGCCTCTGACTGATCGATCACCCCTGTGGCCTCATTCTCTCTTCTTTCCCTGTTCATTCTTTCACCTGGGTTCAGAAATACTGAACCTTCTTTTCTTCTTTGAATGTTCGAACTCATTCCAGTCCCTAGACATTTTGTTCATGATGCTCTGTGCTTAGGATAACTCCTTTATGTCTCCCTAGCTAGCTCTTCCCTCTGCTAAAATACCATCCCCCTTCCTTTTATTTTCAGTCTCTATTATAATATATACACCAGTGCTTCCTCAAAATGATCTAATTAATTTGCATATATATACATATATATGTTGATTATATGTATCTTTCCATAGCTGGGAAGATAATCATTCTATAATTATACTCACCTTTGGTACTGTTTGTGGTATATGTGCTTGATAAAATTTGTAGAACAAATAGAAGAATGAACAATAAAATGTCATGTGGAGTTAAAATGTGGTAAAGTGCTTTGAATATGAGCAA
>CABHPR010131035.1:0-18686 GCA_902168415.1 Peromyscus melanophrys | reverse complement strand
TTAGAGGAATAGTTGTTAGGCAATAACTGTGTTCTGACTTCTCCTCACATGTATCTTCAATAATCTGCTACTTTTCTGCCTTTAAAATGCATGTGCTGCCAGCAGCCTATATGCTTTTCTGTGTCTTTTTGTTTTAACTAGCTTTTGACATTTCATTCCAGGCTGAGGTATCTGCCTGCAGCCTGTGTTGGTCTGCTCCATTGGCAACTGCTATCCTGCTCCCTGTTGTTAAAGATTTACTTGACAGCTTCTCATTGATGTCGTTTCCTTTGAGTTCTTTTGGCAATTATAGTTGATATCTCTGATTTTTTTCACTAACAATTATTTTATTGGTTTGGTTAAAGGAACAGAGTGAAAATATAGAAAATATAACACTCAAAGTGTCACAACTCACTAGAAATTTTCTTCCTGATGTTCTTAGAAGGGTCACCTCATTCAGCACTATCTATAACACTAGTACCTGGGTGCTATTAGTGTCATTGCTGAAAAGCAAAGAGATGAGACATAGGCTTGTTAGACACATTGCTGCTCTCAAACAGCAAGTACATGAGAGGGCTGAGGTTACTCTGGGTGGGCTTGACTTAAGCCCATATAGATGTCACAGTGATTGTTATATATATATATATTTACTCAAGCCAATGCATGTGCCCTCATGATGTTCTGAGGACTCTTCGTGAAGGTCAGGTTTAATATTGTGCTTTGTTCATCAGTGCTCCACTTTTGGGTCTTCCTCCCCTAGTTCGCTGGACAGTTCTTCCAATCTAGTCCATGCATGACTCATCTCAATCCTTCCTTCTGCCAGGGCACTGTCTTGTTGTATATCTGGGGTCCTTGGGTAGAGTGAACATAATCCTACAAACTGAATCAATTCACAACCCACAATGTCCAGTTTTTGACAACGTTTCTTTTGAAACATCTAATGTTTGAAAACGTAGGAGATTTGTATTATGTTCCATGAGTAATATTTATGTTCTCTATTTCTGTGACATTCTGTAAAGGGATCTTCTTCCACTTCACTGGTACACTGTTTTTGCTTTGACTGCAGAATATTTTTAATCTGAGACATGTTAAAACTATCTAAAATGATTTTATTTAAATTTCTCTTTACTTCTGGGAAGTATTCTTTCCTGGGGTCTATACCTGGTACTCTATCTTAAGAAATATCTATATTTAAGCACTTCCAGGCATCCTTTGGGGGGAATTTCAGAACCAACTATAAATGGAAGTTATTAGAAAAAAAATTATGCCCATAATAGACAGGTTTGGAATTTTCCCTTGTCATGATTCATAAACAGTATAGTATAACAATTATTTAAATAGCATTTGTGTGGCATTGGGTATTATAAATCTTGACATAATTTAATTTATATAGGAAGATGTATATAACTTAAATGGAAATACTATACAAATTTATATAATAGACTTAAACATGTAGGGAATTGAATATCTCTTGTGTATTTGGAGACAGTCTTTGGATATTGAAGCATGAGAGTTTGTGTGAATGGGAGATTGTCACCACTTAGAAGAGCAAAGAACACAGTTGTGGTAGTATTGTGTTCCCCAAAATATTGTGTATGCTAATAAACTTATCTGGGATCAGAGAACAGGACAGCCACAATATGAAACAGAGGTTAGGCAGTGGTAGCATACGCCTTTAATCCTAGCATTCCAGAGACAGAAATCCCTCTGGATCTCTGTGAGTTCAAGGCCACATGGGAAACAGCCAGGCGTGGTGACCCACGCCTTTAATCCCAGAAAGCACGCCTTCAATCCCAGGGAGTGGTGGTAGAAAGCAGAAAGGTATATAAGGTGTGAGGACCAGAAACTAGAGGCCTTTGGCCTGGAGAAGCCTTTGGCCTGGAGAAGCATGTGGCCTGGTTAAGTTTTCAGGCTTCTAGCAGCAGTTCAGCTGAGACCCATTCTGGATGAGGGCTCGGGCATCCAGTCTGAGGAAACAAGACCAGTTGAGGATTCAGCGAGGTGAGATAGCTGTGGCTTATTCTGTCTCTCTGACCTTCCAGTGTTCACCCCAATACCCGGCTCAGGTTTGATTTTATTAATAAGAACTCATTAAGACTTTTAAGATTCATGCTACACACAGTATCTGGAGTCAGTGGGCTCTTGCTTCACTGCTGCAGCTACCAGGCTGTGTGATGTCAGATCACTCATACAGCTGTGGAGGTATTACTTCCTTGTCTGAGCAGTGGGTTAATTGCTTCTATTATCTTTGAAATTATGGGATATCATAAGAACAAGTTTATAAAAAAATCTACAATTCTCAAATAGTCTTTGTCAAGCTGTCATTCACTCAAAGCATGAAAATTTTGACTATGTCTACATATTACCTCTATTGTTTAGTGTTCCATAAATGTATTTTCTTAATTCAGCTCACTTTATTTTTCCTGAAATAAATTTATTTACAAAAAAATTTACTAGAAAGGAATAAAAACTCCAGGGCACGTATAGGAAGAATCATGCCTAGGAGACAAAACTTTACTCAATGAATATGTTCACTTTAGAAGAGCAGACAGAAATGAGTATTGAGCTTGGCGACCAATTTTTACAGAGTAGTGGATCCCCAGACAGGCTCATAATCAGTGGAATGAACAAGGATTAGAAGACCTGAAGCAGGTGATTGACTCTTTGAAAGAAAGCTCTAACCTGGAAGGACGATCGATGGAAGATGGGGAAGAAGTGTCTTTGTTCAAGACAGGTGCAACATTGCTGTAATGGAGAAAGTAGGAATTAATGAAATGCTCAGTATATGGATATTTTATAAGGATCAGGGCCGAGGGGTTGGAGGAACATGAGGAAGGATAAAGCTGGTTTGGAATTGAGGGTAGGTTGTGTAAATTAAGGAAAGGAATGCCCAGCAAAGATGAGTGAGGGACACTGAACAGGAATTAGGGGATGCACAATGACCCTTAGATTAGACTATACAAAGCTAATCCACAAAAAGTGGGCAGATAATATAGGAGAGGTAGTGATGGAATATTCACCCTCACATGTTTAAGCTTCCTAGGAGTCCTTCACTGTGTTAGATTCTATGACCAGAGATGCCCACTGGTGAGTAATATGGATATTAATACTTCATACAGGTCTCACCAAAGTTGTTTACTACAATCTAAATATGTACATCTGCTGGGGGATGTCTTTCTGTATGCTGTGAATATATGGTTGTTCCCATTGGTTAATAAATAAGCTACTTTGACCTATGGCAAGGCAGCTTAGAGGCAGGTGAGAAATCCAAGGAGAGAGACTGGAAAGAGAAAGGCAGAGTCTGGAGAGATGCCAGCCTGATGCCCAAAGAGCAACATGCCAGCAGACCGGTAAAGCCACGGAACACATGGCCAAATATAGATTAACAGAAATGGATTAATTAAAGATATGAGCTAGTTAGCAAGAGGTCTGCCATAGGCCATACAGTTTGTAAATAATACTAAGCTTCTGAGTGATTATTTTATAAGTGGCTGTGGGACTGCAGGGCCAGGCAGGACAGGAGAAAACTTTTGACTACATACATCCTTTGGAAAACATTGCTTTAATAAGATATTCCACAAATACATAGTGTTTATAATTAGCTGTCCAAACATACATTATTGTCTCTATGATCCCCCCATTTGTCTCTGATAAATATATCCCTAGTCTGGAAACTGAAAGGGCACAAGTGGAAAATTGCTTGTGGTTAAATTATAAACTTGTTGAAGTTCAAACTCAGAACACTCTTTAGCATCTAGCAAATGTAAACCCTTTCTTTCTTCCTTTTGATTTTTTTTTTCGGGGGGGGGGGTCTCAAAAGACGAAAATTTCTTGCTCTAACAATTCTTGCTCTAACAACTTGGCTTAATTAGGAGAAGATTTATAATAAGTGCAGTGGAAACAGTTACACCATAAACTATTTCAAGACTTGCCCTAAAACGGGAAATCTGGGAGATAGCTCAGGGCTCCATTTTGCTGGATAACCACACTGCAAAGCTGAGGACAAAGGAGGATTAAGTGTTCTCAGCGTTATCTTGGGATTGGAGTTTCATGCCTGGGAGGCTGAAGCTTAAAGCTGTGTTTAAGCCCAGACAGCACCAGCTTGAGCCTCATTTTTACATCACAAGCTGGATGGTGCACAATCATCTCAAAGGGCAATGGCCATCTCGGATGTTAAGCCATTATATCAACACAGGGAAATGATAAAGACATGGTTCTAAGAGAGAGGGAACAAAGAGAAAGTTTTGTAATGCTGCATTCCCCTGCCCCAACCTCTTTCCTCCTTCAAATCCTAGATTTTAAATTTAAATTTGGGTTCTTGGCAGAATCCTATAAATGACTGCTCATTTAAGACATAAGTAGCGACAAGATTTTAGCATTTGTGATCAATGCCTGGGTGCAGAAGTAGTTAAGATTTTTGAGGCTGAAGTGGTAGTAAGAAATTATTCACTTTGGTCCCCTCTTGGAGATGAGGAACTTAGAGGCCAGCAAGGTGAAATGAAGTGCCCAAGGTCACACAACTGGTCAGCCACAGTGTCAGAGCCAGGTCATGACTCTTGCCTCCATCTGTTATGAAGCCTTCCAGACAGGCTTTGTGGCAAGCTTATTGGAAAGCATTTAAGGACATTAGACCGTCTGCAGATGTGATTTTAAAGGTTATTTATTTGTTTTACCACAGATCATGACTTCCCTTCCATTCGTCTTCTTGTTCCGCAGCCAGATGCTGCCCTTTGATGTGCTTTGTGGCATTCTTGTTGCCTTTGGCCCAAGTCTGAAGCTGGGCTCAACCTGATGCTACTGGTGCTTTTGTTTGCTCCTGGAGGACTTCCCCTCCCTGTGGGAGATGCTGAAAATTCAGTTGTCTTAGTGTTGCTTTCCACAGAAGACACATCCTGCTGTGCCTGTCATGGACAATTCGAGCTGAAAGGCACCTCTGAGGTCATCAGTCCAAACCTCCCACCCAAGTCAGACAAGCTTTCCAAAAATGTCTTGGCATCTGGTCATAGAGCTTTACGGTTTAAATGTACATTAAGGGCCAAAGACTAAGCTGATTTCTTTTTGCAGGTAAAGAAACTGAATCTCAGACATGAAATGCTTCATCCCTTTGCAGGTGGCAGAGCTAAAACTATAATTCAGGTTCCAACAACAAGGCTGCCATTCTGTCCTTCTTATCACCCAACCAGGATGAAGTTCTTCTAAGAGTTGTTCAGTGGATATTCCATTTATTATTTACTTGTTTGTTTATTGTTTTTACTTATTGTCCACAGTTAATTCACTACACCCTTCTTTACCTAACACTAATAATACTTATGAACAAACTGACATTTTTATAGAGTAGGAAAATCCACTAAGTCCTCTGATGACTTACTAGTCTTTTCATGTAGCCGTGACGAATTATGATACACTTGGCTCAGAACAACACAGATTCATTGTCTTATAGTTTTGGAGGTTAGAGGCCTGAGTTGAAGGTTGCAGAATTAAAACTAGATGCTCCTTTTGAGGCTTTAAGGGGAATCTGCCACCCTGCTGTTTGCTTCTAGAACCTTCCTGCATTCCTTGTTTCACATCACAGCCCCTTCCTTCATCCTCAAAGTTTACCTCTCTAGCCCTCTTTCCTTAAGTTCTGACTCTCTTTTACCCTTATAAGGTCCCTGTGGCTAGATGCAGGACAATATTTTCATCTCAAGATCATCAATGTGATCATATCAGCATAAACTCTTTGCCAAAGAAGTCATAATAGTCACAGTTTTTTGTAGTTAGGACATGAGTATCTTTAAAGAACCATTATTGTGTTTACATGAAGAGCACAGACAAAGGAGCCCAGAAATGTCACTCATAGGACACAGGTGTCAGAAGTGTCACTCATCATGAAAAAAAGGGGCCTATTTACAGGGGGCATTGCCTGGACAAAATTATGAGGGCCATGAAAAGCTCACAAGCCAGGACAAGTGAGATGGGGAAAGGCACATAGAAAGAAGAGCATGTTTTGAATGGTCTTGAAATGAGAGACCCTTGAAAACTTTTGGGAAATGCACAGAATACAGAGTGAGTACAAAAAAACTGTTAGCCCATTATACCCTAACATCTCATGTTGAGCCTGTAAGGCACTCAGGAGAAGAGCTGTAGTGGGACACATGCGCTAACTCAAGGTAATAATGTAAACAATGCAGTGTTAGCAGTTTAAAGAAGAGTTATAACAACAGGCTTGAATTTTATATTTCTGACTATTTCTGAATCAGAAATGGCCAGGAGGTGTGAGCCCTTCCAAACAAATTGTCTGGCAAAGAAAGATCTCAAGGTGAGGAAACATCTATTTTCAAAGAGAAAAGGGCTTCAGCAAACATCACTTTGGGGGAGCCATTGAACTATCTGATATCAAAAATGGACATACTCATTGTTACCAATCAAACATGGAAATGTCTTGATTTAGAACTAGTAGTTCATTTCTAACTCCATCTTGGAAATGATACTTTATTTGAAAATTCACTTGGGGTAATCTTTGGCTCTACTTTATAGTGATTGTCTTTTTCCAGTTTTCAGAAAAGAAAATAGGTAACCAAATTGAAAAGGTGTGTGGAAAGGCAAAGACGTCATTATCTGTAGCTCAGATAATCAAGGTGTGGCCTATGTTTTTTAAAAAAAAAAATTTTCTTGCTTTTTAAAATTTCCTACTTTCTTTCAACTCTTCTCCTAGCAAACGATGGGCTGTAATAGGTTGGAAAAAACACAGATTTTTCTGAAGGTTTGAGATGTGATGATCTGTAACACTGTGCTGTAAATGGTTTTGCCCAACTCAGTAGGTCCCATAAAGAACATCACAGCTACTGTGCATTCTATCACAATTTGAATGACCACCACATTTTTTTTTAAATCAGCAAGTAATTGTACTAATTGTACTCTGAGTTTTCTATCAAATTCAAGAGACACCAGAACACACAAAGCATTGCATTTTGAAAGGATGGTTTCATATCTTGAATCTGGCATCTAGAGACAAATGAGGCAATATTAATTTCTTCAGCATGCTTGCTATGTTACCAGGGGATTTACATGCACCCTTTCACTCTATTCATCCCATTTTTATCCTGATTTTGTACAAAAAGAATCGGGACGTTTGCCAAGCACATTGCAGGAGCTCAGTTAAGGATTGCAGAACAGATCACGAGGACAATGAAGTGAAGAGCTGAAGACATGTTGCCCACATTTTCAGAGCTACTAATTGGCAATACTGAGCTTGAATCAGCATCTTTCTAGCTCCATAGTTTTGACTCTGTGCTTCTGGTGCCTGGTAAAAACCATATCAACACTTATGGAATTTTTGCTGCATGTCAGATACTAAAATCCCTCACTCACATTAACTCTTCATCATTGAAGAAAATCCTTTGTGGTAGATGCTATTAGGGTCTCTGTTTTCTGACTTTGTAACGGGACTGTGGGGAGTTATGTAAGTTTTCCAAGATTACACTTTGTGAGTTTTACAGAAGGATTGAACACACACAGACAGATCTATTCCAGAACTCATGCCTACTGCTCACAACGACCCTGGTTTGCAGAACAGGACCACAGGCGTTTTAACCAAATCAGGGCACAGTCAGCCAGAGAAGTGGGGATATGGTGAAGATGTGAGGGTTGAACCACCAGCTAATGAACCATCCACTCATATCTTCTTATCTGGCATCTTAAAGTCAGGTTCAGTGGAGCCCTAGAGCTCATGGTCATATGTAGAGTCAGAAGTGGCATCAACTGTGCATCCTCTGCCACCACCACATTCTCCTTTTATCTATTACGAATTTTTGTCTCCTATGGTTTAATTTGAATAATGGCTGATAGCATTAATAGTTGGAATGGCTTCTGTCCTACTTATAACACCTGAGTGTGGTCACCATGTGTCTTTCCAATATCCACACTTCTAGGGAACTAGAAGTGAGATGCTTACTTCAGTTTCTGATGTATCTATGTGTTATAAAGTTCTTCACTTTATAAGCCACATGGCATTCTTTTGATAACCCAGAAAGCATACGGTTTATCTTCATGAATTTTCTACATACACCAAAAACAGCATATTCTGCTGTTGGGTAGAATGTTTTGCAAATGTTAATTGCATAAACTTTACAAAGAATGTTTTTCATTTTTTTCTGCACCTTTATCACTTTCCTGGATATTATTTCTATGAATTACAAAAGAGCAGTGTTGAAGACTCCAAATTTAATACTACATTTTCTCTTTCATGTCTATACATTTTTTTTTTAATTTCATGTGTTTGGAAACCCTATTGATGGATATCTAAATATTTAGTATTGTTTTACCCCCTTGAAGAATTAATCCTTTTATACCTCATTATCTCTAGTAATGTTCTCCCTTCCAAAGATGATTTAATCTGATGTTACTATATTTACTTAAAACTTAAAAAAATATTTTAAAGTTATTCCTTAAAAATTCCGTACATGCATTCAATGTCGTTTGATCATATTCATCCTCCACTACCCTCCAACTCTACTCTCTGACCTGCTTTCTTCATGACTTCAGGTTCTCTTTATTATTGTTGTTGCTATTACTGATTACCCCTGAATCCAGTTAATGCTAACCATATGTGCTTGAGTTTAGGGCCATCCACTGGACATGGGCAGCCTACCATTGGAAACATCCCCCAGGAAAAGTGTTGATCTCTCCCTCAGTAGCTGTCAATTTTTGATATCTTCTCTGCTAGGTGTGGCTCCCCAGAGTGCCTCCACTCTGCCAACATCCATGTTGGAATTTTGACTGGACTCATCTTGTGCAGGTCTTGAGCAAGCAACCAGAGCTGCAGTGCATTGATGCATGCAGCAGTCTCCTCACGTCTAGAAGATAGGCTTTCATGGCTTTTCTTCCATTCTCTGGCTCTTCCATTCTTTACACTTCCCCTTCTGAGATGTTCTCTGAATCTCGCATGGAGGAAGTTGATGTAGATGGCCCATCAGCTATCATGTATTCTCAGTACTTTGGTCCAACATAAAGTAGATTTTTGCCATTAGTCTAAAGCCAGCATTGTTTTCTGCCATTTTTCTCATAAGTGGAAGGCTTATGTTCCACAGGAAAGGTAAGATGTAGTAGCCTGGTGGGGCTTCATGTCTCCTTCTCTTAAGGCTGCATCTGTGAGGGACTCTCTCTCTCTACCTCTCTCCTCCCCTCTCTCTCTCTCTCCATCTCTTCCTCACTCCCCTCCCCCTCTGTGTGTGCTGTATTTTGCTGTTGCTTTGGTATCTACACCATCCATCCTCATGAAGTTCATAGTTCATGGTCAGTTAAGAAAATCCAGTGAATACTGTGAATTCCCATATGGCTGTGACTCCCAGGTCTTGCATAATCTCATGCTAGTCTATTACTGGCCCTTCTCAATCTTTAGAAAAATTCTTGGTGTTTTGAGTACTAGTTAAGCTCATTATTATATCATATATGATTATATTATATATGATTTTAGGCTAGTTTGCTTTTCTCTGAATTTTTTAAAAGTTGTGAACTTGAGGTTGTTTGATACTAAATTTTGGTATTTCTAGGACTGACTTTCCTTTTTTCTACATCTTAAATAGAAGCCAAAAGTCTTCTAGAGCATTCCTTTTGTTTTGTTTATTTTCAGTTTTATATGTATGGATGTCTATCATATTAATAGACAAACAAATATTACATGCAATATATTAATCAATAAGTTAACTTTACATGCACTATATTACACACAGAACACACACACACACACACACACACACATACACACACACACACATTTAAAGTATGAACTCAATGGTGGTTTTTGTTGTATTTTGTGTTGGACTGCATCTTGTTATATAGCACAGATCAGCCTGGAGCTCACTCTACAGTCATGATGTCTTAAACTCAAGGTCTCCTGCAGCAGCATCCTTTGTGCTGGAAACTAAAAGCATGCACTACAACTCTTGCCCTAACTTTTAGTTCAGAAATGTTTCCCTAGTACAGAAAGCCAAGTGCAGCTTCAAAGAATGAGCAGTGTATTTTTAGTTATAGAATGAACCTACTTTGTGTATGAACAAATTTGATTGGAAGAAAATCATATGCCCACTTACTAAATGTCTTGTAAGCAATTTAATGTATGGTCCTGTCATACACACACACACACATACACACACACACACACACACACACACACACACACACACACACAGAGAGAGAGAGAGAGAGGCATGCACACATGAACACACACACATAAGCCCACACACAATACAATACTTGATAAACTTCTTAATCATTTAAAATAACAAGATATTTACCTTATTTGTGTTTAGCTCATAAGTGAGATTGCCATAAGTACCTTTTACATCTAACAGATTCTTCATCTCTTTTGTGTTACTCTGTTGAATATATTCATAGAAGTGGGATTTCTGATCTAAAGACTGGTGACATTTTGTAACCATTTTTTGACACACGCTACCAAATTGCTTTTTAAAGTGGTAGCACCAGTGTTTGATTTCCTAGTATCATCTCACCATGTGCCCACAGGTGTTAAGCATTCACACACTTGTAGTAATTTGGAACCTTAAAGTGGTATTCCATCAAACTTTAAAAGGTTTCCATTAATTTGAATATGAGTAAGTCTGCAAATGTAAAATCCCCACACTCAGGCTCTCACTTGTGAGTTCTGTTTCATGATCTTTGCTCATTAACATATTAGAATGTCAGATCCTGGCTTCTCTGTTAGAGTTTTAAAATATAATATATTTATTGTTCCTAAATATTGCAAAATTGATCTTTACAAACCTGCAATGGAGTGCCTAATATAATTTAAAACTGCCTTTTTTCCATACATGTTTGGTCCAATCTATAGAAAATAAAACTTACAGCTTCAATATAAGGTTCAGAGGTCTGCATTGAAAATCTAGAAGATTCTATCTCAGTCCTGTTGATATATGCTTTTGACTGCTGCACTCCAGTTGCCCTCCTGGGTATCTTGTTAAATCTTCTTGGTCTGCTCTTCAGGTAAGCTGGGCAAAATTTGCACTCTAGGGCTTAGAGAGCCATGGTTTCTCACTTGGCTACAGCTGTTACCCCAGCCCCAGGAAAGGCTCAGTTATGAGATCTCTGCAACTCGGCTGTTTGGTTTCTCTCATCTCTACCTGCAATAACATCCATTTTACTAAATTGAAGATACCACTTAAGAGATGTTGTTAATGGTCCCTGGTTGAGACAATGTGAATTTGAAAGAGGAGGAAAGAGGGATCTATGAACCATTAAGATAAAAAAGTTGAAAAGGTTCATTCTGTTCACTCTGTTGAGTTTTATTCAAGGCAAGATGTGGCAGGTGCTATAAGAAGCATGTAATGTCTCATTTCTACTTCATACAACCTCTGAGACAAGTGCTATGACCACTTTCTGGTAAAGAAACCATGATAACAGGGAGGGTAGAGTTACCACTTACCACCACTTAAGAAACAAGTACCTCCTGGAGGAACAGGTTTGGGGATGGAGACCAAGAGGTTTATTTTAAATCTGTCAAATATGCAATATTTCTTCAACACTGAGTGGCAATAGCTCAGAAGACAGCAAGGGGAATGTCTGGACTAGAGATATAAGTCACCAGTACATAGATGCCAGGAAATGCAGTGAGAAACCTGAACTGTAAAATGTGTTTGGAGTACAAGATGCAGGAGGGACAGGGTTTAAGGTCTCAGATCCGGATCTGGTGCTATGGATGTGTGTGAACTGGCAGAGAAGAGCACTGAAAATTGGAGAGTAAAGAAGGAGAGAATCCAGGAGAATGTGGCACACTGGAAGCCCACTGAAAACAGAATTATTTGATACGTATTTGTAAACTGAGTAAATGAACAGTAAATCTCAGTAGAATTTCAACCCAGGATTCTTTGGCTCAGAAAGATCCTCTACATTCTTTTTTCTTTTTCTTTCTTTTTTTTTTTTTCGGTTTTTTCGAGACAGGGTTTCTCTGTGTAGCTTTGCGCCTTTCCTGGAGCTCACTTGGTAGCCCAGGCTGGCCTCGAACTCACAGAGATCCGCCTGACTCTGCCTCCCGAGTGCTGGGATTAAAGGTGCCCGGCGATCCTCTACATTCTTATGCACTGTATCACGAATGTGAAAATGTCTTCTTGAATGTCTAAATAGTAAATATTTAAAATTTTGTGGGTCAATGTTCAAGATAAAGAATATCCTGCAGGCTTTAATAATCATTGAAAATATAGTTTAGCTCAAGGGCCACAAACTAACAACAAAAAAATTTTCAAAGAATAAAAGGTTTCTGGTCCTTGGCCACCAGCTTCACTTCCTCTTATAATTTCCTTTAGTTCTAGAAAACTTTGTGACCAGATGAGTCTCAGGCATCATCTTTTTCTTCTGTCTTTGTTGATGTGTACATATTATATAAATATAGATACACAAATATGTGTATGAATATATATGCATTATATATACATGAATACATAATACATGAATGCACACATGCATGCACATACACACACATATGCATGAATATGTCCTGCTCAGTCTACATCATGTTACTTAGATGTGTGTTTTCAGGGCTGACCATTTGGTATTGGAAAACCAGTTGGTGTGCCCTTCACCCAGGAGGACTATTTTTTCCCACTCTCAGATTTCCAGGGTTGCTTACAATTTGAGTGTCTCAGTGTCAGAAAAATGCCACAGTCACTCAAGCAGGTTCATTGCATTAGTATATTTTCAGACTTAAAGAATTTCCAACCTATAAAGGCAGCCAGTGTCTAACCCAGCACTTTCATTTCTCCCCAAGGCACTATTTCTTGTTCCATTTTGCCTAGCTATGGAGTTGGTAAAGAAATGGAGCATGGGAGCAAGCAAAGAATTTGCATGAGTGTGTTTGTCATAGATCATGACCTCCAAAGTGGTTTCTTCCCTGACAGGGTGACAAAGGAAAGGGTATTTCCCTTTACTCTTGTTTTCCCTCTTAATGTCACAAGCAAATTCATTGAAACCTCAGGGAAGGTACAGATCACCCTGTCCCCCAATGTCACAGCCGGGGTATCATTATGATTCACCACGCAGCACGTGAAGCCTGCACCTTTCCCAGGAAGCTAAAGTTCAACTTAGTAACACTGAATTCTTTCATCTTTCTATTAAAAGTCACCTAAAGATATTTGTTGCTTTTCCTCTCCTCTTGGGAAGCACATTATCACTGCGCCCCGTCATCCCACCTGAACCCCCTCAAACCTACAAATGTGGAATCCACTCACAGATGAACGTTCAAATATCCTTGGATCATTTTGTGTCCCCACTGCCACTCTCCTCTAAACTGTTCCAGAAGGACAAATGGCCTCATTGCCCAAAGAACAAAATATGCTTTCCTCATCATCTCTCAGGACACATGTATTTGCAGATATTTTTAATCAATCATGACGTGATTGCTGTTGAAAATCCACCAGAGGTCAACCTACTTTCTAGTAATTGCTCCTACTTAGGAAAACATCTAATTAACATAACCAAGGATGGTTTTTTTGTTGAGTAGACTGTGTATGTACAAGAATTATAAAAGAAGATCAGTTTCCCAGGTGTGGGTGCTGGCTGTCTTCTTCCCCATCTTCTTTAGTGCTGGAACTCTCTGCAGCTACACTGCATGTACCTGTCTCTCATACTCTTCTTCCTCCTCTGCTGTTGCTTGACTGATGACCAAGGGCTAGAGATACTGTATTCTCAGCAAAGATTTTGTAGTGACCAGTCAGTGATCTCAGAAAACCAATCTTTATTTCTTCTTGAATCTGTAACGTGTCTTTTCCAGACTCTTTATGACCAACTCAAATGAGAACTGCTAGTTATTCTGCAGGTGTGATGACATAAATAAAATGAATAAAAAACTATCTTATCTTTGAATTTCTAACTTTTCTTTTTCTGAATCTCCCCCCCCCCCAAAAAAAAAAGTGCCTAAAACAAGGTAGATAATCAGTGAACATATTTTAAGGTATGCTAAACAGATGCTTACTTGTGTCTGGTTGGAAAATTTGAAAGGGCCAAGAAGGGTTGGGAGGCTGATTCTAAGCCCTGGGTCATATACTTCAAGACCCCTGTGGGCAGGTGGCAAATGTTTTTGATGCAGAGAACAATGTTGGCAGACCTGGCACAGAGCTGTCAGAGTTTAGCAGAAAGAAAAGACTTCCAGAATCCATGGGGAAATATTGAACAGAAAGCTGGCCAGAATAGAGGGTGATAGTTGAGGAGTCAAACCAACATGTAGACTATTATACCGGGGTCTGGGAGCTGTGTGGCAAAGGCAGACTGTAGGGATAAGTGGCAGGGAGTGAGGGGGTGGCAGAGAGAGACAGAAAGAGAGAGACACAAACAGAGAGATAGTGAGAGATAAAAGAGACAGAAAAGAAAGAAGGAGGGGAGCGGAGGAAAGGAGAAGAAACGAGAGGGCAGGGAAAGGGAGAGAGAGAGGGAGGAGAGGGAGAAGAGGGGAGGGGAGGGGAGGGGAGGGGAGGGGAGAGGAGAGGAGAGGAGAGGAGAGGAGAGGAGAGGACAGGAGAGGAGAGGAGAGGAGAAGGGAGAGCTGAAAGTTTGAGGGCATATGTAACAGGCTTGCAACCCTTTTTGCTGTGATCCTGGTCAAGTTACTTGATAATTTTGGCCTCGTCCTATCTTCCAAACAGATACAGCACTGCTTTTTTTTTTTTAGAACTGTGGAAGCATTCAAGAATTATTGCTGTTATTTATTTGTGTATTTCCAACTCCTTTTGGTACTAAAATTAAGAGTTGACCAACAGAAATTTATAGAAAATAGAAAACCTTCTATTAAGGGAATTTTTCTTTTCTTTCTCTCTGGGTAGGAAAGAGAATCCCTTTCTAAGACTTTTGAAGTCACCAACTATTTATAAAACTTGCCCTGATGGGACCTAAGGGCTGGTGACCTATACAAAAGAGCATTGTCTTCTCAAAGTCTGCTTGTAATCTTTGCATGGACTCATATGTCACTTTGAAGGGTTAACAGGAAAATGGATGTCATCTTGTCAGCCTCTCTGATGGCTTCCAGCTGGAAGTTATCCTGCTCCTACCACCCTCACATCCCCATCAGCCCTTTTTCTGGCCTCACATTTCTCTCTCTACTTCAGATCCTAGATGTTAATGTACCTGCTGTCTCCTCCTCCTAAAGATAAGCAACTTGGAGGAAGGAGCCATACCTGAGTCACCAAGGGATTCTGCAGAGTTCTGCCAACTTGTCTCACAATAATAGAATCTCATTACTTGATTATTGAGTAACTGAATGGATGGATGGATGGATGGATGGATGGATGGATGGATGGATGGATAAATTAATAGATACACTGCTAGTCTTGTTCTAACAGATACCTCAACATCTTGTCCTTGTTTTCCAGGCATTAGCTTGAAGCTAGACATTCAAGAGACTCATAAAAAAAATCAGTGAATAACTTTTGAACCCAAGAAACCAATTTCAAATTATCATAAATTTTGTTTTCCATTAGATTAAGTCTTTTCTAAAAGAGAACAACACTACAAGGGCTGGGCTATGGCTTAGTGCTAGACAGAGTGCTTACCCCACTTAATCAAGGCTCTGGATGTTATCCTCAGCAGAAGAAAGGAAAGAGGGAAGGAGGAAGAAAGAGAGAAAATAATACCATGTGTGGAGAGAAAATAACACCATGTTAAGTATGCACTGTGTGCTTTTTCCTGAACACCCAGCCTATGGTTTAAAATGGAAGTTGACAAACCATAGCCTGTTGGCAAAATGCAGCCCACTGCTCCCTGCTTCATCAAATAAAGTTCAACACAGGAAAGTCTGAGGTGTGAGTACTTGCTGGTTTTAGAGCAGAATTGCTGTTTGCCTCACTAGAAACCGTGGTCTCAGAGCACCAACTTGTCCATGCACCCCAACTGTCCCATTCACCTACCAGTCTTCCTTACTTGCTCCACTTCCACGTGATGGCTTCAAAAAATAATGTCTGCCCAGCTGCCTACCCTTGCACAAAGGTGCGTTCTACTTTTCCTGTCTTCGCCACATCCCCGTTGCCTCTGCAGCCTTGACAATTATTTCTCAGGAATTGATTATGTCCTGACCCCTTTCACCTGGCTCAGGTGTGGCTTCCAGATCTTTCTGGTGTCAGTGTCCCTCCCCTCTGTTCCTATCCCATACTGCCACATAGACCTGGTGCAAGGGCTAGCCTCCTTCAAGGGCACTCCTTTAGCCTTCCTCAGAGCTGAAAACACTTGTCCTGGGGCTTCTCTTCACTTCCCGAGTCTCATCTAAAATGCCATTTTCTCTGACAATCAATTCTAGAAAACTTCATCTGAACTCTAAGTCCTAGACCTGTCTTCACCATATTTTCTCCAGCACTTATTCCATGAAATTTAGAAGGCTTGCAGTGTGGTTATGTCTTAAGGAGGCAGACAGCTTCACAAAGACCAGAAACATCTCTCCCTGAGAACAGATGTCTCTAGGATGTGGCTCGTAAGATATGGGCCATACAAGGAGGACCATAAAGGTTCTCTGGTAAAGGAATAGAGTTGATGTTACTCTTTCAATTTCAAATAGTCAGATTAAGGGTGGAGTAGCTCAGGTAACAAAAAGCTCAGGTAACAAAAAGCGTTATGACAGAAACCCACCTTTCCATCCACAATATGATATGTGCTTACACTTTTATTCCCAAAGAATAGCACTTTGTCTTATCCAAGAACAATTGTAGTTACCAAGAAAAAGGCTGGTGTGTGTGTGTGTGTGTGTGTGTGTGTGTGTGTGTGTGTGTGTGTGTGTGTGTGTGAAGACTTGTTTGTCTAATGGAGAGAAAGTCATTTGGCCTCACTTGCCCCAAACAGCAAAAGGAGCCCATGTTGTTTCCTAAGAAACCATATCCAACCCCAGGTCAGTGCAGAAGCTTGCCTTTCTCCAACTGATAGCATGAAGTTATAAGACTGGTGTGGGTCATGTGGCTTCAGATAATGGCTCTATATTTAGGAGTTTTGTTCCAAGTATAATCATATTCCAATGGCCAGGGAAGGTTTATTTATTTATGAAAATGAGGACCCAGCACCTTTTGAAATCAATCCCTTTATGCAGTAGCCTGTGTGTGCCCATACACATCACCCTGAGAAATAACCCCAGAGAGATTGTTTGGCCGGGAAAGTCATAGGCTGCGATGCTTAATTTCAAAACAGCATTTATTTTCCACTAGTTTAGAACATACTTCCCTCAGGAATAGCTTTCTGCCTGCCGCAGAAATGCTGATGTGCCGATTGTGGAATGTCAGCCCTCCTGTGTACCTCAATCTGTGTGTCATTCCTCACAGCGGGAGGCATCCAGCCCTCCCCTTACCATTTCCCTGCCTTGCTCGTTCCTGAGAACTGGAAATTATTTCTGCCAAGAGTGGAATGAAATATACATAGGACATATTCCCAAGTAGATGGGTTTACTTCTGAGGTAGAGCATAGAAGAAACCCAGTGATGAGATTTTTTTTTTAAAGAAAGGAAGAAAGGCCTTTTTTTCCCCAACCCCCCACTCTGAACCCCTTCCTGTCTACGTTTATGTTTGCTGGAGGCCTCTCGTAGTCCGCCTTACTTCCTGGGCTGCTTTGAGAAACAGGAGAGAAGAGAGATTAACAAATGTTTCCGTGTTTGCTTTTTAAGCAAGCTCAGGTAAGAAGGGGCCCATTCACTCCAGTCCAAGACAGCATGTGGTGGCTGGGTGGAGAGAAATGAAACCCCAGAACATCTCAGTCCTCATGACCCTGTTATCTGCCCTTTTGATCAGAATGTGACTTCTAATTGATTTTTGAGGAAAGTTCTAGTGCCTTGAGCTATTTGCAGCCTTCCTTTTTCTCACAGAGTTTGCTCAAGTGTATCTGGTCACATGGCTTCTGATTCACACCCACTCCCAGTTCCTCTTTCTCAGGTGAAGAACCTCAGAGGGCTCAGGAATGACATATCCCATAAACAGTGCTTCCAGTGAAATCGTTACCTGTTAGCTAAACAGTTCCCACCTGTTAGGTCAGCAGGGGTGAGTGGAATGAACAGAGAAAAGCCTGCCCCTGCCTTTCATCCTGCTCCCGACACATGCCTATTCCAACCAGCGCAGAGCAAGCCAGATGTGTTCCAAGATCTTTCAGTGTGGGCTTCTGGCTTCACCTCTCTCTCGGGATGTTTTCTTACTGTTAGGTGGACTAAACACCTCTTTCTTGTTATTTTTCTATTTTTGTAGGACTGACAAGCAGGCCAAGCAAGATGACAGTTGTGGAGGGTGGAACCCTTTTCCAAAGTGTGTATCCCCACACACGTCTGCTAGGAGCAGGTGTCAGAAGAGTGGTGTGACAGATTCTCATCCTAACACTTGCTTTGCATTAGGATCACATGGAGCAGAGTGGGATAATATACCTTGATCTCATCTGCAGAATTGAGGGTAAGGTAGGATTGGCAAGACAATTTGTTTTGTTTGGTTTTAATATTTCTTAGGTGAATTTATTGTATAGTCATGTTTAGAAGTTGCTAGTAAACAAGAGTTGTAGATGTTGCAAGAGTTGAAAATGTGTGCATTAGGTTGGGCAGGTGGAAAAAGTCTGGAAAGATAATAGGAATTTGAGTAGAAGTGATTCGTGCCAAGAGAAAAAGACAAAAATGAGGAGGAAGGAAAATGAAGTATTATGGTGTGTGACGGGGAGGCAGGGTTGGGGCACTGGTGTTGTATTCAATTTGTCATGAACGTGGTGGAGTGTGGGTTAGGGAA
>CABHPR010131034.1:32061-45701 GCA_902168415.1 Peromyscus melanophrys | reverse complement strand
AAATTGCAAGGTCATTTGCAATTATTTTTGTCTTTAATCTGAGAATTTAATGTCCAAATTAAACTTTGTCAACTGTCATTGCAATAGTTTTTTTTTTCATGTTTTTCATAGTTATAAAAATGCTGGTGAGAAGAAGTGCATTCATTTCTGTATATATTTTATTTTAAGGGTTTAGCTATTTCTCTGTTTTAACATGTTTTATATATACAATACTAGCACACCTGCAAATCCAGAGGCTGTGTGTAATGTGAGCTGTGATATGTGATCCTCATCCACATGCAGTAGATGATCCCTTACAGGATTTTCCCATGTACACTTCATATCAAAAATAATATTTTTTGAACAGCCACACATTGCTTGTTGTCCCTCAACTCCTATCAATTAGGACATTCTACATTTATCACTTCTCTTTCTATCTTCTTAGCATCACTGAAGTTCACTCTGCATCAATTTATAAATCTCTAGTTTATTCTATTTTTCCATATAGCTGTTACTCCAATAAGTGGATAGAGTGTAGTTCCTTTTCCTTACTTATTATAATTTCTCAGACATAAGGAAATAAATCTATCATATCAGTCATATCAAAAATGATTCTCCAAACCTTCAACTGCATATGAACTATAATTCTGATATCTACCAAGAAAAATAAGTTTACTTCATATGTTGTCATTGTCAGGTAAATTGGTTCATAGTACATTCTAGCAGTGGCTGTTCCTGCCTAACAGGAAGAGTAGAATGGAGCAGACCAGGCATTCTGAACTCTAAAGAGAGAATATAAGATAAGAAAAATAGAGGAGCAAGTAGAATTTGTCAACTAATTGGGATTTTTAATCTCAAATGATATGAGAAATTAGAGTCAGAGGATGGAAGTCACAGAGAGGATGAAACTGTCATAACACTGTCAATGGCAGAAAGGAATGAAGGGAAGAAATGGCTGGGAAAGTAAGAATTGTACTAGAGCAAGGGGATCCAGGTAGTGGAGTCCCCAGTCAGTCAAGGTACTGTCTGAGTGTGAGGAAAGAGGCAGAAAACAGTGAGGACAACTGGAGGTCCCCCAGCAGGAAGAGGGACAGAGGAGAACCCTGGGAGTTCCTTGTGTTAGGAAATGGGGAGGCCTGTAAAGAGCCAGAGTTCCCGACTTCCTCCCCCAGGTCAACCCTAACATTATGCCTTCTTTTCCTTCCTGGCCATACCCAGGGACCTGAGCAACAAGCCCAGCATTGTCTTCAACAGCCACAAGGTGCCCAGAGTGAGCCCCAACAGGAACAACAGGACATCCAGCAGGTTCTGCACATGCCATGGCTGTTGAACATCATGGGGCCTGAGATGAGCTCCTCCCCCTGCTTGTAGGATGTGGTCAATCCAGCCCACCAGACGCTGGGAAGGTGTCAGGGGATGGGAGCGCCTGATGGCCCTGGCAGCCATTGCTGCAGACTTGTACCTATGGGCAGACACAGAGAGAATGTGTTACCAATGTGCTGTGCCAGTACATGGGACTTTATAATATATACACACGCCCACCCCCCACCCCACCCCCCACACACACACTTGTTCTAGTACAGATGCATCGGTCAGCTTCAAACAAAACTGTTGGCATATACTTGACACTGTGTACCTGAGTCCCAACTAAAAGTTCAATAAAAAGTTAAAATTACAACCTAATCAGAAGGATCAAAATTAACCCTGGAAGGGAAACTTTAAAAAACGACTATGTCTGTAAGGATTGTACCTATGGTGCTAAAGGTGTGCTCGCATTAAGTATATTTGAACACATGTGACTGGATGTCTGTCCAATTAAGTGATTAGGACATTGAAACCTGGGTATTTAGTCCTGTTTGGTTGTGACAATATTGTTCTATATGGGCTAGGGAAATGTGGGTCACCTGTTCTTGTATCTTTGAAAACTTCCTTTATATCAGGCCTTTCCTGGGCCCTAGGAACATAGTGGAAATTGATACCCACTGCTTCCTCATGGTGAATGCTTTCTATGTGCTAGTGTGGATTAGACAATAATTGCCGAGGGCTGTGGGAGTCAACAGCAGGTGACAACTAGTGTTTGACAAGTTGACCCAACAGACCTATAACTCCCTAGTAGGAAGCCCCACTTGACAAAGCCCCGGAGTTACTGTTATTGACCAGTTGTTCCTGTCTGTAATTTTTCTCATGTGCTACTGTATTTCTTTCCTAAAAACAGCTATGGGTGTTTTCCCACTGCTTGTGTGTTTATCTCTAGAATATATTCCATCTATGGGCTCACTTATAGTTGGGGATGGTCAGGAAGTTGATTTCTGCTTAAGCTGTAAAGTTCTGACATATAGACATTATACGATGATATTTTACATTACTCAGACTGACATAGGATTCTCAGTCACAGAGATAGCCTTTTACACAGACAGCTAACTTTAGACTTCAGAACAGATTCAAAACTGGCTGCTTGCCCCGAGAGACAAATACATGGAGTCATTTTTTCAGGTGTTGTTTTGCTTATTTAAGGACAGAGCTTGAAGCAACTTTAGACATAAATTTCTCAGTTATTGGCCCTTTGCATACAGTCCCAGCTTCAGTAGATGCTACAGGCTCAAGGTTCAGCCAACTGTTTATTTGTTGTCTGGGATCCCTCACCAACTTAAAGCTATGTGCATGGGTCAATGTGACATTACTAGCCTAAGAGAAACTATATGACTTACCTTGTGTTCTGAGAATGGGTAGGGTCCTGAAAACGTAACTTATAATTTTCCAGAGTTTAAGTGAGTAAAGAGTCAATAGATGATGTAATAATATATGAAAGAATGTAACAGAGTAAATAGAAGAAATGTGTAGATATAACTGTGCCAAAGATATTTGTAACTGTGGGGAGACAAAGAAAATGAAGCTGTGTAGAAAAGAGATATACAAGAGAAATGTTTGGAAAAGAAAGATATATAGACTTATGAAAACAGATATAACTGTGTATAGAGATGTATGGCCATATGCATGTAAAGACAGACATGTAGCTGTCCATATAGAAGGTAGCAGTGTGGAGATATGTAGCAATGCAGAGACAGAAAGAGTCAGAGATCATTTGCAAGATTAAGTAAAAGAGAAAGTTAACATCAGAAAGTATGTGTGTTTTCTTATTTTCCCGGAGAGATAAAAGACGATTTCTAAATACCCTGAGATAGAAAAAGCCTAACCCTTGCTGCCTTTGTGTATTTTCTTGCATTACCATGGAGGTGGTCTTGGAGCAGCCTCTCCATAGGCCATTGATAAATATGACACACATGGTAAAGATATTGCAAATATTTCAAATTGTTAAAGAGAAAGTAGTGTATGATGAGTGAGCTCAAGCACAGAAAAAATAATAGCCAAAAACATGTTCTCCTAAGAGGATAACACTGGAAAGATGGTTCTGTGAGTTCAACACAAAGACCCTGAGGAGGGAAGGCCAGCCCATTAAGGACATGCAACTCTCCTTGTCGTAGTTTGAGTGAGAATGGCTCCCATAGCCACATATATTTGAAGGTTCGTTTCTCAGTTGGTGGACTGTGAAGGAAGGATTAAGAACTGTGACTTTATTGGGGGAGGTTTGCCACTGGCAGGGTTCAAAAACGCCCACACTAGGTCTAGTCTTGATCTTTCTGCCTCCTGCCTGCAGATCAAGATGTAAGCTCTCCGCTATTGCTCCAGTGCCATGCTGCAGACACAGTTGCCACCATGATGATCATGGACTAACCCTCTGAAACTGTAAGCAAAGCCCAATTAAATGCTTTATCTTACATGTAGCCTTGGTCATGGTACCTCTCCACTGCAATACAATAGTAACTAAGACCGTCAACTTCTGATACAATTGGAATTCTGTAGGTATTTGGTGAGTCAGGGAGATTAGCCACCTAAAGAACATGCCAATGATCTCTCCTGCTTAAACTGGAATTCTATTATAGATACCCAAAATATAAGAGGTCATAAAGATAATGTGTGTATAGGAAATCATCACACCATATCAGGTAGAGGCATATTCTCAGCTCCTCACCCCAAATTAGGATTAATAGCAAAGGAAAAGTAGGACTTTCAAGTATTGCACATGTATTATAACACATCCCACAAGATTCTGTTTCATTGATAAACTGGCTGCATAGACCCCTTAGTGTTAGGCCTGCATTCATCCTAAGGGACCCCAACCCCAGAGAGTTTCATACCTCTTATCATCCATGACTTCTTTCAGGGTATGTGCAAATGTCTCTGCATTGAGTGTCTCTAGCTGAACAGAAACACCAATTTTCTTTGCTTCTATTCGGACCACGTTTTCAGCCTGGTCTCCAAAAAAGGGAATCCCCACCATGGGTACTCCATGCTGGATGGCCTCCATTATGCTATTAATTCCCCCGTGGTTGACAAAAAGACGAATTCTAGGATGAGCTGTTGCAAAAGAGAAAAATGGTCCAATATTTCACTATCAAAGTTTCAGATACCAGGTAAAGCAACAGACCCAAGAAATTCCAATGTGCTAGAGAGAATGAATTTACTGACTTTTCTTTTGAGATTTACAATGTTCTAAGATATGATATCCAGCCTTCTGCCTGTTGCTCTATATTGAAGGCAATGAAATATTTCTTCTGATCATAAAAAAAAAAAACATCCAAACTATACCTCACACAAAATCTACCCATTTTCCCTGGAAAGCAGGTCTTTTTCCTATTGTGTAGCCTGTGATTTTACTGAACATATCTATGGGGACATTTTTCCAACTTCTTTTTAATCGCACTCTTAGGTACAAAACTGTGATTCAGCCATTGAGTGTAGAAATGATGGGTCTTCAAAAAGTCACACAGACACCAATAATTTGAGGGGAGGTGGCTTTAGGGAATTCTCTGTTACTCAAGACATCAGTATCTCCATATCATACTGTGAGTTTACTCGGGTTGGCACTCAAAGAGCTTCCTACATCCTCAACCCTCAACATCTATGTTGTTAAGTGTCTGAGTTTTCAGCCCTTGCCGACAGCCAAGATATGTCTACGTTCTTACATTCATATGTGTGTCTTTAAAAATGCTGAAGAGTTCACACATCATTATGACAATAGTGGCAACAAATAGTGACAACTACCTCAAGGAGTAGTAATAGCTCACATATTTTTCAAGATTATGTTGAAGTGATCAATGTTAAATACTCTTAAGTCAAGGCTTCATATCTATTGAGGGGATTGAGATCTGTCTGAGTTGGAAAGGATAAGGAAGTGCTGCTGTGGCTAGTCTAGAGCTCAGCCTGATTCCCCCAAGAACTCTAGCTCCTTTTGCCGGCCTGCTGGAGTTATATCTTTACCTATCAGCAGCCTTTTCTTCTGCGAGTTCGAGCACTCAGACATCAGTTATCTATTAAGTCCCAAGGCACATTAACAGAAATAAAGTTACAGGTCTAGGAGTTGCTTACCCAAAAGGTCAGTCTGGGGAAGCCAATCCATGATTTTGACATTTGGAGCCATTCTGACATCTTTGGGCCAATGAGCATCCTTACATGTCCACAGCACCCCTTGAGGGAGGTGAGCAAAGGCACTGTTCATCTCCTTAATTAGTTCCTTTGTCTGATACATTGTTGCTATGGATCCCAGGGCCACAAGGACAAAACCTGAGTCTCTAAACTTAATGATAAAATCCTCTAAGTCCTAGAAGAAACATAGAAAGAAGGCAAAAGAAATGGTTTGTAAAAGCCATGGCAGCTATGACACAAAATAGGCCTAGAATTGAGTAAACACAGACTTTGGTTGCCTGTGTTCTATGTGATAAAACACCGTTCATAACCCCTGTACTATTGTATCTGTGGTAGTTACTGCATTGATTAGCAGCCAACTCTTCACCATTGGGTTCTTATGAATTGCTCTTCCAAGCAAATACACATACAAGACTTTATTGGAATAACTGATTTCTAATGCCTAAAATATAAGCTCCAGAGTAAACTAATTGTTAAGGACAATTTTTTGGTTTAGTAACTTGAGGTCCATCCTAACTATTTTTGACATCATTTGTATTATTTTATATTCATGCTAGAAATATAGTATACAATATTTCTTCACTTGCTGTGTTGTATAATGTCTTCTCCTCTGGTGGTGATTTCTAGCTTTGGTTACAGAGTAATGGTAGATTCATAGAATGGGTTGAGAAGTCTCCTTTCCTGTGGAACCACTACAAATATTTATAAAGGACCTGGCATTCATTCTTAAGTGTTTCACTTTATTCACCAATTAATCCATGTTATATCAGACTTCCTTAAAGAAATATTTTATTATTGTTCAGTCTAATGTAATCCGAAAGTTTAATATTTCCTATTTTTCCTTGTATCAATTTTGTTAACAGACATGCATAGGAATATGTTCACTCATGTAGATCACCTAAGTTGATGATACATCATGTTTGTATAAATATCTTATAATATTTATTGTTTTAAGTAATAGTGGATAATTTTTCACTATTAGGAGTTATGGCATTGTAGGAGTAGGTGTGGCCTTGTTGGAGGAAGTGTGCCACTGTGGAGGTGTGCTTTGAGGTCTCCTATGCTCAAACTATGCCTGGTGTCCCAGTTCACTTCTTGTTATCTGTGGATAAAGATGTAGAACTCTCAGCTCCTTCTCTAGCATCATGCCTGCCTACATGCCATTATGTTCCCACAATGATGATAATGGACTAAGTCTTTGAAACTGTAAGCCAACCAAATTGCATGTTTTCCATTATAACAGTTGCTGTGGTTATGGTGTCTCCTCTTAGCAACAGAAACCCTAACTAAGACACCACCTAAGCAGTACAGGCCTCTGAGTCAAAGGTAAACTGAGGGCTAAGGTTTCACTCACTTGTGGTATTGGTCTAATAGGTTTGTCCATTAAGCCTCCCACATAGACTGTGTTTGGAAGCAGGGAACGAGCAAATTCAAAGGCGAAGTCAGAGTTAACAAACCACAGCTCTGCTTTCAGTAGAAGGTCAGACAAAAGTGGCCGAGAGCCTTCTGCAAAATGCTTCTGGATAGTGCCATCATATTTAGAAAATATTTCTCTTTGCTTCATGGAGAAATCAAAGAACATCAGGAAGTTCTTAACTCTTGCCCAGAAGTCCATTTGGTCAGTTAAACTGGAACCGTATATTGGAACATAAGACAAGTCTCTTGGTAGCCTAAAGTCCATAGAGGTAGATTGCATGGGATGGAAGACCACAAATTGTTTCCCAAGTTTCTCAGCAAGCAGTAGAGAACAGAGATCTAATGAATTAAGAAGTACTAAGTCAAAATTCTCATTCCTTAAGGAGTCCATGATGTCCTTCCTGCTTAATAAGTGACTGCATAAGTCCGCAAAGGTTTCATAAAGCTTTACAATGGTGTGATGTGTGAACCTGTAAAAAAAAAAAAAAAAGATATATTTTGAGGAGCTTTTTCATGCTATTTGGAAGACTGTTATACTCAGTGGAAGTATTGCACAACTGGACAAACACAGCTTATAATCTAACACTCTGGAAATAGAGACAGGAGGATCAGGAGTTCATGGTTAGTCTTACACTTGTGACTTTGAGACCAGAAGGTGGGGCTAAATAACACCCTGACTCACTTAGAAAAAAAATGATTTTTGTATGTTTTATGGGAAGAGGCTATATAGCCTGAATTTTTTTTCTTTTCTTCTGTTTAATGCTCTATACAAATCATTATATTATAGTGTTATTTAATAGTTAAACCATGTTTAACTATGTATTTTAAATTAAAATAAAGTATGTATTTTAAATTAAAAACAAAACAGCCCCATAGAAATTCATTTTCCAGTCCTCCTTCCTACAGGGAGATATTTCTTTACTTCTTAATAAACTTTACATGTCAGAGAGAGAGAGAGAGAGAGAGAGAGAGAGAGAGAGAGAGAGAGAGAGAGAATATTCCAGGTAACAATACTGCACCACCATTCCACCTGAATTACAGCTGTTGAACAAAACCTTCAGCTTTAGTCATTCTGATGTAGATATAGCTCTGCTTCCCAAACTGTTTCTACATCCATCACATTTCCTCTAAGGATCTATTCCCATTCATCATCAATGTAAGTTTGATTTCTTCTGTCTTGGAAGCCCTCACAGTAGATCTCAGAGCATCAGTCTCCATGAGCAGGTGTACTTTTTTTTCACACATTATATAATGAGTTTTAGGATGACAACATTTATTCCCTGCCAATCTGTGTAAATGGCATGATTACAGCTTCTATAATCATCAATAATAAAGTCATTTCTTTTAATCCTGTGTATCTTGGCTTGAATGTTTCACCTAACAAAGATAATATTGTTTCCAATGATAATATTGGAACTAGGCTGAACATTTCTCAACTTGCTGCCTTGAACTGAAGCAATTTAAAAAAGCAAAGTATTTATATGTGAAACCTAAACTTAAATGTGTGTGTGTGTGTGTGTGTGTGTGTGTGTGTGTGTGTGTGTGTGCGCGCACATGCACGCGTGCATTTTCCTTTTTAGGTGATAAAATTAGAAAGGAGGCCATGAGATCACTAAAACTAAAAGTCATCAAAAGAGATGCATGTGTCATGGAATAGTGCTATAGAGGAAAGGGGCAACCTAGAACAAAAGATACTGACATTTATGTTTTCTAAAAAGTACATAGCAAAACCTATTACTTCATATACTAACTTAACTTTCTAATGGGAAGAAGAAATGTGACTGGAAGCTTATTGTTAGAATTTACAACTCCCACTGCTCAAACTGTCACTGAAGACTGTCCTCAACTTTAGTCATCCGACTGATGACTCTTCCCCACGGCTTTTTTCCAGGGACTCTTCCACATCAATGCTTAGCAGATAAGCAACCTGGTAAGATGCACAAGTGCACCATGTCATCTTACATCAAAAGATCCACAAGATGAGAGCCCAGAGGCACGCTTATCTTCACTCACATTTAGACTCAACTTCAAGTCACAACAGCTCAGTTTGTCTTCAATGGTTTGTGTGTCAGAGTGTTGGTACTCAGTGTTGGTACTCAATATGGACAATAAGAGGACACCTTAGTAGAAGACCGTTAGAAGGTCTTACCCTATAGATTGCTAAAATAGCCCTTGTTAGATTCTGAGTTCACCCTGTGAGAGATGTCAACCCATTCTCTTTCTTCTCTTGACCCTTCCAGTCACACATGCTTTAACAATTATGATGCCATCTATCATGATGTCTTCAATCAACCTGACTGATATTGTTGCCATGACTTTGAACTTCCACAACTGTGACCTGATAAGCTTCTTTTCATTATAAACTCACCCAAATCTACTTGGTCTGTTATAATACTAGAATATAGGTCTATACAAGCCATAATTATCTAAAAATATCACCTACATTGCATTTTTTAAATATTTTATGTAACACTTGTCAAATGAATGTGGTAAATGCAAGACTGGTTTCTTTAATATAGAAGGGTAATGTAATTTAATTCCTTTAAAGTAATTCAATTATAAAAATTCTCGAGAAGTTTCTATTCTCAGCAACTTCACTGTGTTTTACCTGTAATTTAAACCACTGCTCAAGAGTTCAAGCTTGGCCAGGCGGTGGTGGCACAAGACTTTAATTCCAGAACTCAGGAGGCAGAGGCAGGCAGATCTCTGTGAGTTCGAGGCCAGCCTGATCTACAGAGCAAGATCCAGGACAGGCACCAAAACTACACAGAGAAACTCTGTCTCAAAAAACCAAAAAAAAAAAAAAAAAAGAGAGTTCAAGCTGGAATGAAAACACTGTGTGTGTGTGTGTGTGTGTGTGTGTGTGTGTGTGTGTGTGTGTGTGTGTGTGAATATATATAGACATATATATGTAAAAAATGTATATAAATAACATCCCAGTTAGACAAAGGTACATTTTGACTTCTTTTAAATATGTGACAAAAGATATGTGGTCTTTAAGCATCTGTGAGTGAGAAATCTTTCCAAAAAGAATCTTCATGCTGTGAGCATCACTTTGAATGCTAAGTAGAATTTTCAAGGACAGATACAAGAGTGAGACCAATGGTATTAACTAAGGGACATATATGTACTTTTCATCCATGTGGAAGACAAAGGAGATTCAGCACATCTCAGTCAAGGACTAAAAGCCTCAGGCTCATCTGTATCACCTGGACACTGAAAATTTTTAAACTAACCTCTGTTAAGTCAATTTTAAACTAGCTGTTAAGTCAATGATAACCAAGCTACAATTCATAGAACCACAGAGGTTAGGTATAGAGTAAGGGACCAGTGAGCACAGGGAGATCTCATTAAGAAAGGAAAATAGACTAGATAGTTATTGGTAGAAGATGGGTTCTGGGATGGGGGTATCTAGTGGAGAGGGAGGAGAGTAATAAGCGAGGGAATACAGGGAGACCCAGATAAAATAAATGGATATTTTAGGGGTAGTATGGAAACCTATCACAATAGACACTTGCTAAAATGTATACATATATGAAGGTGATCTCAGTAAAATTGGCAAATGATGTGCGAGACAGAGTCCCAACTGGCCATCATTTGCCACCAAATGAGCTTCCAGTACTATAATTGAGGCAATCTAATTGAGATGTTGGACAAAGGGGTCCCACAGAAATTCCCCAAACAACCCATGCAGTTGCCAAAACTGTAGGTTGCTGTCCACAAACTGACAGCAAGGCTCCATTGCTAAAGACAACACGTACACAGACCATTGAACATGGAAAAAATTCCAGCTTTTACAGTCTCCGTCCTTGAATACCAAATAGTGACAAGATTTTTGTCCCAAACTCCTTCCCAGCAGTTTGTGGGACCCCCTTTAGTCTCCTGCTTTCCCCAGACTACAGGATGGAAAATCAATGTCAGGAACATTGGTTCAGCTGCTCTCACTCCAACTCCTCTGGAGGAGCATCAGCAGCTACGGTGTCATCAAAGCTGACTCTCCCCTGTTCCACACACCATACCAAGCACTCAGGCAGCCATCAAGCTTCATTTGGTAACTGAGGGTACAATTCCCCTCTCTTAATTTTTTGAAGCTGCATCTTAAGTTTGCCATGAGCTCTCTCTTTTTTTTTTTTTAAGTTCATTTACTGGATGATATTTTGTTTATTTGCTTTTTGTGTTTGACTCCTATTCCTTGGGATCATAGAAAGATACCAAATCTCTATGGTACCTGACAGTTTTTCTTTTTCTTTTTTTTTCTGGAAATATCTTTTTTTTAAATTTTAATATACAATTCAACTTTACATATCAGCCATAGATTCCCCCCGTTCTCCCTCCTCCCGTCCCGCCCACCATGAGCTCTCTTAATGATGCCTTGTCCTTGATAGACTTTCATTAGCTCAATGTTTCCCTCACTTGCATCTCAGACAGAACCCAGGTTCCTTATTTGCCCTTAAGTTTTTTTCCACACCCAAAGCAACACAGAACAAAGCTGTGTACTGACAGCTCTCCCTTGCCAGCTCTCACTTGCCATGAGCCCCAATTTCTGAAAGGTCTCAAATCAACCTCACAAGCAGCATTAGTATTTTAATTGTCTCCTGAGAGGCAAGCTTTGGTTATCTGTTTCCAGTCCCCAGGAGATAAGGCTTCTAAGCTTTCTAACAAAGCTTGGGAAAAAGCAGCATTTAGGGCTATACTAGCAGCAAGCCATTTTTAACTCCTTAAGCTGTTTAAAGGAACTGGAACATGCACTCACATGATATTTCCTGGGCATCTTGCTTCTCAATTAAGGGGAACATTTGAGCCTTGCATCTCATCCTCTCTGCTAGCTGCCTACCATATACTGGCTTGAAGAGGAGATGTAGCACTACCAGAAAGGGTTGGCCATGTTCCGGGAGGTTTTTGCACTAGGGCAATTATGGGTGACCTTTCCATTCTGATAGATGACCCCCCAGGTGAGTCTAATTCCACCCCTACAAATGGAAAAAAGACCTAGGAAGGAGATACCTTCAGAGATTCCTGTTTTTAAGAAAGAGAAATTACTAAGTTTTTCAAGCCCTTTAGTTCTTCCTTTATCTCATCCCAATACTTTTGTTCCTTAAACTCAGCTTCGTGGCCAAGAAGCAACTGACCCTGATTGAAAAGTGTTGTAAAGGTTTTCTCATCTAGTGGCAGTTCCAGTGGAGCAGAAGATTTTGTTCTGCTCATGTCCACCTCAGGGAAAATTCCTCCCTGCTGCTCGGGGCTTAGATCTAAGCTGTCCCAAATTAATGCCCACAGGCCAAAAGTTTCCACAAAAACTTTTCCAGCCCATGTTCCTCATAATATTTTTGTATTTTGACTCCAATTCTCCCCCAGGAGTCTTTATCCAGAGTCCCAGAGTCAAACAACCAAGGACACAGTTCTTCTACAAACTCCAAGAACCTCTGCACTTGTTGTAGTTCTACCTTAACGCCCCTAGTTTTCAAACTTTCTACAAGCAAATATACAAACATCTGTTTACTACTTCCCTGCCCCATGTTGGCTTTTCTTTCTCAGACTTCTAAGTCCACAGTGACTGCTTGCTCCTGGACACGGTTTTCAGGTTAAGCACTAGGGAAATTCTACTCTTACCCTAAGTTTCTTCATACACAATATTCCTATACCTAAGCCCTATATTTTTTCCTAATTTAATAGATAGAAATTGAGAGAGAGATCAGAAATTAAAACAAATTACCTGTCATAAGCTACTAATTCTTCTACAGTGAGTTGTATCCTTTTATCAATTTCCTTTTGCTGATCTTCAGGTAGGCGCCAGTTTATAACCCGGTATGATGGTCTCTCCTCTTTAAATTCTAAGAAAACACCAATTAAGTAAAATTTAAATATATCACAATATACCACACATTATGGTGATAAAATAACTAATTTAGTTTCATATGTTTGTGGAAATTAAATTTTTTATCTTCAGTGGTTTTGTTCTTTTGATCCATTCGATTCTACAATCTGGTAATATTTATTGAGACTTTAATTGAGACAATAATTCAAGAACTTTTATACAGGCTACAGTAATGAAAAATTCCATCAACAGCTTTCAGTTGAAGACACAGCTATTATTTTTCACCTTACAAGTAAGAAATCCCAAAGAAAAATAGTGTACAATGATTCACTAACTTTGACACTCTAATGGGTTAGGTTATAGTTAAATACAAGTCAGATTGATTGTAGTCCTTGCATTTCATAGAAAAAATTAAAATGAAATATGTAAAGTATTTGTCTGCCTGTTTGCCTTTTTGATGCTATTCATTTCATATTTGGGGTTTGTTTGTTTGTTTTGTGGCAGGGATATGTTTAATAGTCCCATTTGGCTTCCAATGCACAAACCTTATTCTTTTTTTTTTTTTTTTTTTGGTTTTTCGAGACAGGGTTTCTCTGTGTAGCTTTGCGCCTTTCCTGGAGCTCACTTGGTAGCCCAGGCTGGCCTCGAACTCACAGAGATCCGCCTGGCTCTGCCTCCCAAGTGCTGGGATTAAAGGCGTGCGCCACCAATGCCTGGCGCAAACCTTATTCTTGACACTACCAAGCACAGGGATTATGAGCATGTGCCAGTACATAGAGGTTTTTTTCTTCATTTGTTTGTTTGTTTGTTTGATCAAATTCAAAGGTTCTACCTTCAGTCAATATGCAAAATCACAAAAAAGAATGGAAGAATGAAAGAAAGAAAGAAAGAAAGAAAGAAAGAAAGAAAGAAAGAAAGAAAGAAAGAAAGAAAGAAAGAAAGAAAG
>CABHPR010131034.1:5108-32051 GCA_902168415.1 Peromyscus melanophrys | reverse complement strand
AAGAAAGAAAGAAAGAAAGAAAGAAAGAAAGAAAGAAAGAAAGAAAGTCCACCAGGCCTTAACTGGCCACTCTGGCTCTTATTATTATTATTATTCATGTGTATTGAACAGTCTGATTCCACTTTTGAAGTTTGACTCCTGACAATTTCAAGATATAGCTCTCATTTTACAGGAAAAAATTTCAACCCATCCTCTCTTGGTATTGAGAGAATTTTAAGTTAGGAGAAGTAGGCCAAAAACAGAAATCTCACATGAGCCTCACTGGAGATTTTCAATAATTAATATTTGAAGAGAAACCAAAAGAATGAAACTTCCGTTGTATTGTTCCTGGATCATGTGACTCAGCCAACCCTGTCTTGGAGTCTCAGACTCAGTCATGATTGTAGATTCCAGCACAAACTGTGCCAGAAAAAACTGTGGCTGACTCTCCTCAGTGGAAGGACTCTCACCTGTGTGTCTGTAAGGCAATAGTGCTCATAGTAAAGAGTTAGATGGCTACCCTGTATGATATAATATCAAGCTGAATAGATCCAACTGGATGCTTATGCCCACACAACACAGGTAACAAACTTAGAAAATGCCCTTTCTATCCCTACTGATTTCATGTCTATAGATTTAAAAACATGCTACTAAAGATATTGTATGGAAAATCACCCACAGCATTATTACAACACAATCAAGGGTTCACTTCAAACTTGATTTTAGCCTTAGACCTCTCAAAATTGCCATTCTTTTTGACAATGCTGGTTAGGTCTCTCTGGGGGAAGTTGTAAATATGAGAAGCTTAGAAAGACACCCACCATCACTGAGGGATATTAAGGAACAATCAAAAGAAGGAATTGAGTGTGTGTCAAGTATTGTATAAGAACATACACAAAGATTATTAGAGAAAACTACAAAGGGCTTTCATTACCTTTTGTATCTCAAAATTAACATTAAAATCAGAGGAACTGCACCAGTAGAAACATTAATGGAATTAAGGCATATTAGAGCAAAAGTTACAGATGGCAGAAGGTTTCACTACATTTAAGAAGTGTCTTCTCTGCTCTTACAAAATCACCAAATGTAAAACTAGAGAAAAAAAAATGATACATCTTCAGTGAGACTAAGTATTCACAGTCTTAAGTACAAACTAATTTCCTGAAACATCCTGTGATGGGCTTGGTTGTACATCTAACTAAACTAAACTAAACTCAACTAAAGTTCTTAGCACTTGGTCAGTTTGACAAAAATGTAGTTCTATGGATTATCTCTAACATAGAATATTTAACAATGCTCCCCAAAACGGAATGAAACTGAGCCTTCACTGAGTAGAATCTGTGGTTGATATATTGTGTACACCAATAAACTTATCTGGGGGTCAGAGACAGAACAGCCACTATCTTAAACATAGGTTTAGGCAGTGGTAGCACACACCTTTAGTCCTAGCATTCTGGAGGCAGGGATCCATCTAGATCTCTGTGAGTTCAAAGCCACACTGGAAACAGCCAGGCATTGTGACACATGCCTCTAATCCTAGGAAGTGATGGCAGGAAGCAGAAAGGTATATAAGGTGTGAGGACCAGGAACTAGAGCCCTTTTAAGCTTTGAGGCTTTTAGCAGCAGTTCAGCTGAGATCCATTTGGGTGAGGACTCAGAAGCTTCCAGTTTGAGGAAACAAGATCAGCTGAGGAATTGGTGAGGTGAGGTTGGTTGTGGCTTGTTCTGTTTCTCTGATCTTTCAGCATTCACCCCAATACCTGGCTCTGAGTTTTTATTAATAAAACCATTTAGCAATTCATGTTACAAGAATCTATTAGAAAATATCTTTTTAAATCAGAGATGGTTTATCCACCCTATCTCCATTTAAAAATCCAGTTTGAACTATTGTTATATCTATAAATAAAAGATGCCTGACAGAATATTACTGCAATGCTGGCATCATAATAATAAGGGCAGGGTATAGTACATGTTATAGAACATATATAGCGCATTTGTGGTTTTTTCTACAGGATGAATATGCATGTACTTTTCAGAAGTGTGTCAATACATACTCACTGATGGTGTGCTTACCACTGAGAGGCAGTGATGCCTGGCAGAATGGAGCCAATAAATGAGGTGGACTAATCTGATTCAATAGCCAGCTTTATTCAGAGTGTCAGACTATTTATACTCTACTCTAAGGGTTAAGAAGAGTCACCTGAGTAAAGTGTACATGAGCAAGTTGCACATGGCAAAACATGTTCTTTCATAGAGGCATATAAACAAATAACAATAGCCGCTTGTAATGAATGCTCCTGAGTAAACTCACTTCTATCTGCTACACCTGGAGGAACATGAAAATACACTGGAGAACAAGTCTATGTTTTAAAGAAACCAGGATCACAGGATTCTTGTCTTGTTTTCTTGGAGGTTACTCATAAGCACTCGGAATTCTCCTTGTAGGATTCCATTCTTGGACCATGTCCTGACACTGGTGCTTGTGTTGTTGCTGCTGTTTTTCTGACTCTACCTTAAATCTAGATGTCATCCAAACTAAATGCAAAACTCAGTGATTTGCAGTGTGAGAACCATTCCCCTACTACTATTATACATACAAAGAGTAGGGATAATGAAGGAAAACCAAACATCTGAGAGAAGATTCACATAATCAAAGACTAAATTTCAGATAGATGTATTGCCTTTGTTCTTATTTTCTATAGAAAAATAAACACTAAAGACATAAGGAGGAAAAGATTAGGAAAGGTGTATTTTGCTCTGACTCTGCAAATGCCATCTCTCTGAATAAAAGCACACTGTAGACATTCCATTGTTCTTAGATAATTAAAGTCCTAAATATGGCAGAATATGTCTGTTCAATACATTTGGCACACTTGATATAAGAATTTCTCAAAATGATCAATAATGGTGTGTAGTGTTGGCTATGAGTGGCATTCAAATAATGGGATAATTAATCAACTTTTGATGCCATAACAAGACATCTGATACTAGTTAATTTGTATTTTTAGTATTTTACTTAGATGGCTCAGCAGCTAAAAGTATGTACTACTCTTGCAGAGGAACTACATGTAATCATACTCTTCTTTAGGCCACCAGATCACAAATAATGCCATGGAGACTTATTACTTATGAAAACTTGGCCTTAGCTTAGGCTTGTCCCATGAGCCATTATAACCTAAATTACCTCATTTATATGTATCTATGTTCTATCACATGGCATTACTTCTCTTCCACCTTGCACCTCCTATTTCCTCTCTGGGTCTTCTGGGGTCTCCTGAGTGCCTAGATTCCTCCTCCTCTTCTTCCTTTCTCTCCCTGGAAATGCCATCGGTTGTTCATCTTTTCAACTACACCAGTCACAGCAATACACTTTCACACACTGTATAAATATTCCACAACACCCATGTTCAGTTCCCAGCATCCACATCAGGCAGCTCACATCTGTCTGTTAACTCCAGGTCCAGGTGATCCAATCACTACTTTTGGCCTTCCTGGGCACTTGTACTCACATACAGAAACATAGTCATACACAAATATACATATAAAAAATATAAAAAATTATTTAGCTCATAGTTCTAAAAATTGACTATCCATGATTGAACGGAGCTGTGTGAATAGCCTTTGATGGATGCCTTTTCACTGCATCGTAACACAGAAGGTGATGTGTGTCAGAGTGGGTATGAGAACCACACGACAAAAGAGAAGAAAAAGGCCAGAGAAGGGAAAGTTCATTCTTTTATAAACACCCAACTGAGAATTAATCCACCCCTAGAAGGACAATGTAATTCCTTTCCAAGTATATACCTTCATAGCCAATCAGTTTTTACTAGACCTTATAGATCAATAATGTTCAATACTATTGGTTCTGGCACACAAAAGTTTGGGGTACATACTCCAATCATAGTCAACCTATACCAGGAAGTAAAATGGAGAAGTATATCATATGAGGCCAAGACCACATAGTCTAATAAGATCTACAGAACTTATACACACACACACACACACACACACACACACACACACACACACACACATACACCCATTCACACACACACCATGATTTATCTCTAAATAAGACCAAATACGGAACTTTTATCAAGCAGTTCTATACAAAAATTTATTATTTATTATTTAAAGTGATTTAATGTAATAATTGATTTTAAAAGTACCTGGGGTAAAAACCATTTCATTAAGCAAATTGGTCACATTATGGCCATGGTCTTGAAGAACTTGTGACAAACGGTTCATCATTATAAAATGGCTTCCACCTAGAAATAAAACATAAGTTCAGCTTTGTGGAGACTAATGAAAAGATTTCTGATTATCTGAGATAGCTGGCATAAAGAAATTCGAAAATGTGTGTAAATACATAGAAAGATTCACAGTCCATAGAAGAAGCTAGCTCTTGCACACCCTCAATTACATTTTAGGTAATATCCAAGACATGAACACAGAGATTTGGCCAATAGCAATCCTCCACTAAAGATAGGAAGGTCATACTGAAGAGATGGCTCAGCAGTTAAGAGCAGTTGCTGCTCTCACAGAGGACTTGGGTTCAATCCTCAGCACTTACATGATAGCTTACAGCCATCTGAAACTACAGTTCCAGGAGACCAAACACCCTTTTCTGGCCTCCATAGGCATTTCATGCACATGATACTGTTGCAGAATATTTGTTTAATTATGTAAAAATGTGTTGCATTTGTTTAATTATGTAAAGATGTTTTGGTGCTTTACCTTGCCTGCCTAGGGCACCTGATTTGTCTAATAAAAAGCTGAATGTCCAATAGTAAGGGAGGAGGTATAGGCAAGACTTCCTATAGGGAAGTAGGAAGAAACATTTAATCTTGGAGAAGAAAGAAAAAGAGATGCCAGAGAGACCCCAGGGGCCAGCTAAACAAACACAAAAGAAGTAGGAGAGTAGAACATACAGAATGGGAAAAAAAAAAAAGGTAAAAAGCCCCACGGCAAAATGTAGAAGAATAGAAATAGGTTAAATTTAGTTAAAAGAGATAGTGGGACAAGCCTAAACTAAGGTTGAGCATTCATAATTAATAATAACTCACTGTGTCTTTATTTGGAAGCTGGTTGATGGTCCAAAGAAAATGCCAACTACAAATGGTGCCCAAATTTCCACATAGAGTCTGAGAAAGATGAAAAAAAACAAAAACAAAAAAAGCATATGGCTCCCTAAGAGGTGCTGCTGTGCAGCAGAGCACTTGAGCAGCTGGCACACTAAGTAGAAATAGCAAGGTAAGTAAAAACACCTGCCACAGTGCAGGAACCAACTTCCTAGAGCTGGGGCAGTTAAATGCAGCTCTTGGTTAAACACAACACCCAGTTAAATGAAGCTTCTGGCCAGGCCCATGGACTTAAGGCTCAGCTCTTTCTGAACTGAGGAGGGACCAGAGTTCACCACCAGAGCAGCCCAGCAAAGGACATAGGTGCCACTTAATAGTTTAAGGTTTGACTTACCCAGTCGCAGAATGCTATAGATGCACAGTGAAGCAGGTACAAACTGAAAAAAAAAAAACTTAAAATGTGCATAGGTGCTTAAGAAAGAAAAGAAAATGGATATAGTCCATTATAAGAAATAATAGTTCAAAAATAATTAAGTAAAGTCTTTTTTATCTTCTTTTTTTATTAAGAGATTTTCTATTCATTTTACATACCAACCACAGATTCCCCTGTCCTCCCTCCTCCCGTCCACCAGGCTTCCTCGCCAACACACCCCCCATTCCCACATCCTCCAAGGCAAGGTCTCCCATGGGGAGTCAGCAGAGCCTGGTGTTTGAAGTATGACCTGATAATTCTCTGGATTTCCTCATTGTCTGTTGTTATATCTCCCTTTCCATTTCTGATTTTGTTGATTTTCATTCTCTCTCTCTCTCTCTCTCTCTCTCTCTCTCTCTCTCTCTCTCTCTCTCTCTCTCTCTCTCTCTCTCTCTCTGCCTTTTGGTTAATTTGGATAAGAGCTTGTTTATCTTGCTGATTTTTTTCAAAGAACCAACATTTTGTTTTATTGATTCTTTATATTGTTCTCTTTGTTTCTATTTCATTGATTTCAGCCCTCAATTTGATTGTTTCCTGGTGTCGATTCTTTCTAGGTGAGTTTGCTTCTTTTTGTTCTAGAGCTTTCAAGTATGCTGTAAGTCACTAGTGTGAGATATCTCCATTTTCTTTATGTGGGTACTTAGTGCTATGAATTTTCCTCTTAGCATTGCTTTCATAGTGTCCCATAAGTTTGGGCATGTTGTACTTTAATTTCATTGAATTCTAGGGAAAAAATTCTTTATTTCTTCTTTGACCCATTGGTGATTCATTTGGGCATTGTTCAGTTTCCATGAGATTGTAGACTTTCTGTAAATTTTGTTGTTGAAATCTAACTTTAAGCCATGGTGGTCTTAAAAAATACAGGAGGTTATTTCAATTTTTTTTAATCTGTTGAGTTTCGCTTTGTGACCAAGCATGTGGTCAATTTTTGAGAAGGTTCCATGGGATGCTGAGAAGAAGGTATGTTCTTTTGTGTTAGAGTGGAATGTTCTGTAGATATCTATTAAGTCCATTTGAGTCATAACTTCTATTAGGTCTCTTATTTCTCTGTTAAGTTTAAGTCTCGCAGATCTATCCAGTGGTGAGAGTGGGGTGTTGAAATCTCTCACTACTAGTGTGTGGGGTTTGATGTGCAATTTAAGCTTTAGTAACGTTTCTTTTACAAATGTGGGTGCCTTGTATTTGGGACATAAATGTTCAGAACTGAGACTTCATCTTGGTGGATTTTCCCAGTGATAAGTATATAATGTCCTTCCCGATCTCTTTCGATTGATTTTAGTTTGAAGTCTATTTTATTAGACATTAGGATAGCTACACCAGCTTGCTTCTTAAGTCCATTTGATTGGAAAGTCTTTTCCCAGACTTTCACTCTGAGGTAGTGTCTGTCTTTAAAGTTGAGGTATGTTTTTGTATGCAGCAGAAGGATGGATCCTGTTTTAATATCCACTCTGTCAGCCTGTGTCTTTTTATAGGCGAATTGAGACCATTGATATTAATGGATATTAATGACCAGTGATTGTTAATTCCTGTTATTTTTTGTTGGTTGTGTTGTGTGTTTCTCTTCTTTGGTATTTGTTGGTATGGGATTATCTATTACCTGTATTTTCATGGTTGTATCAAACTTCCTTAGGTTGGAATTTTCCTTCTAGTGCTCTCTGTGGGGCTGGATTTGTGGATAGGTATTGTTTAAATCTGGTTTTATCATGAAATATTTTGTTTACTCCATCTATGTCAATTGAGAGTTTTGCTGGATATAATAGTCTGGGTTGGCATCCATGGTCTCTTAGTGTCTGCATAATGTCTGTCCAGGACCTTCTGGCTTTCAGAGTCTCCATTGAGAAGTCAAGTGTTATTCTGATGGGTCTGCTTTTATATGTTACTTGGCCTTTTTCCTTTGCAGCTCTTAATTTTTTCTTTATTGTGTATGTTTAGTGGCTTGATTATTATGAGGCAAGGGGTCTTTTTTTGGATTCAGTCTATTTGCTGTTCTATAAGCTTCTAGTACCTTCATAGGCATTTCATTCTTTAAGTTGGGAAAGTTTTCTTCTATGCTTTTGTTGAATATATTTTCTGTGCCTTTGAGTTGGTATTCTTCTCCTTCTTCTATCCCTATTATTCTTAGGTTTGGTCTTTTCATGATGTCCCAAATTTCCTGGACGTTTTGTGTTATGACTTTTTTGGCTTTAGTGTTTCCTTTGACTGATAAATTTATTTCCTCTATTGTATCTTCAATGCCAGAGATCCTCTCTTCCATCTCTTGCATTCTGTTGGTTATGCTTGTATCCGTAGTTCCTGTTCATTTACTCAGATTTTCCACTTCCAGCCTTCCCTCATTTTGCGTCTTCTTTATTGCCTCTATTTTAGTTTTCAAATCTTGAACTGTTTCCCTCACATGTTTAATTGCTTTTTCTTGGCTTTCTTTAAGGAATTTATTGATTTATTCCAATTTTTTTGTCTTTTCTTCGAATTCTTTAAGGGTAGTTTTAATTTCCTCATTAAAGGCCTCTATCATCTTCTTAAAGTCATTTTTAAGGTCTATTTCTTCTACTTCTTCTGCCTTGGGATGTTCAGGTCTTGCTGATGTAGCACCACTAGGTTCTGATGGTGCCATATTGGTCTTTATGTTGTTGACTGTATTTTTACATTGGCATCTATACACCTCTTCCTCCACTCTGTGAAAGTGGTGTCTGTGCCTGAGGGAGCCTTTTTGATCTGATTGATACTCTTGGTGTAATGGGAGCTCTTGGTCCAATCAGTGCTAATGGATTCTGTGTCTCAGGGAGCAGCTCTTAGTCCAGTAGTCACTATTGGGCTCTGTCTCAGGGAGCAGCTATTCCCAGTCGTGCAGGGTGGGACCTGTTTTCTGTTCCCAATTGGTGCAGGGTGGGCTTATGTCTCCAGTTTTAACTAGTGTCACAAGGGGGCTGTTTTCTTGGTGAGGGGCAAAGGGACAGCTGGCCAGTCCCTGGGGCTCCAATGGCTTGGAGGATGGGAACAGAATGTGCCCTCAGGGCCTAGAGGCTAGGGACCTGGTCTGCCCAGTCTGGAGATGGGGCCTTACCTGTTCCCAATTGGTGCAAGGTGGGCTTATGTCTCCTAAGTAAAGTCTTTAAAGAGAAAGTGAAGTAATATAAAAAATTAAGCCATGTAAAGATGAGAAATACACAGGGAGTCTGGTTCCTGTATAGTATTTTGTTAACTAAATTTTTTTTAATGCTGATGAGCAAATGACAGCTGCTGAGAGGCACAGACTGTGAAATGAGTTGCTGAATTAAACAGCCTAGATACTTTAGGGATGTCTTAACTTTGAAATGGAATTCAGAAAATGTATTGTGTTGGGGGAGAGGTTATATTTTTGTTTCCATGGGAAATGAAAGACTTAGAATTCCTTCAAAATTAATAGAGACAAGATTTGATTGGGGGAGACCCCCTGAAAATCTTGGCTACAGACATAAAGAAATAAACCTAGAAAAATTTCAAGACAGGTGACACATAAACTGATCCCTTGACATGGAAACAGCTCTGAGACTGAATGAGACATGAAGATCTTGTTGGTTATAGAATCATCATGACTTATTATTACATGCCATCCTTTCAGATGGCATGAATAGAGATTTGGTTATACAATCCAAGTAAACTTATAAAGTTAACAGATGTCTTTTACCTGCTCAAGCATAAAACAAAAAACATCATCTTTGGCAGGCTTTTGTAAAATACAGAATCCATACTTGTGTTACTATAGATATGTATATTACCTTTAAAAGTTTGTGTGTTTTCAGAGCAAGGGGACAAGACACCAATGAAAATGGGTGGCCCAGGTGATCCAGCCTTCCAGAGGGCCTCTGTTGCAGTTCCCTCAGAGTTCTACATTCAGAACAGCTTCAAGGCAGTTAGCTGAGATGCTCAGACTCACAGACTATTCTAATCAGGACTTCAGATAAGCCTTGTACTTTCCCATTACACAGAGACTAGACAACAAGTGCTATAGCTAGTTTTCTTAGAACTTGACCATTATCTCAGTTTTCTTAGGATTCCCTAGGGATGCCATCACCCCAGACAACAGAAAGCAGTCTAGATAAGACAATGCCTACATTTCCAAGAGGTGGGGTGGGTGAGTTTTGGTCATTTGGTAAGCTATGGATGTTTGTCATCAGTTAGTGACTATATAGAAATAAAGGATAAAAAGGTAACTATTAATCTCAAATATTTTGCATTGGTATGGATTTTTGTATATTGATACAAATTTAAGGTTATTTTTGTTATATCATATGTACATTTTTACTCTTGCTTAAAGTATTGTACCTATGCAGCACATTTTAAAATGTAATCTGAAGTTCTAGTTCTTGAAAGCTATTATTACAAACTGTCTAGGATAATTAAAAATGTATGTTAGCAGTTAGTTATCTATAACAATCAAGCTTGTAGTCATGTTAGGTATATTTTCAAGATTAAACAGATATATTTCAGATACATAGGCCATCTTCAAATGCTTCAGAGACATACAGAACACGGCTTAAGATGTTTAATAACCTAAGGCTTTTCATGACAGTTAGACACATCTGCTCCTAGCAGAACCAATCTACTTTGTAAAAGGATGGTAGGCATCAAAAACCTCCATCTGGAGTTCACTTTTTTGTGGCAAAGCTAAACACTTAAGAAAGAAACTGCCCTTGCTTTAACTGCTAACAGTGTACTATACAAACTGGACAAGCAGGACACAAATAAAAAAGACCGCTGAACTTTGCCAAGACTAGATAGAACAGTCCTTCAAAATTCTGGCTTCACAGAAAAGTCTGCCAGATATTCTAGGCATATAGTCCAAAGATGGATGCCCCAATGTTGCAGAGGAACCTTGGATGACTGTCCAGGCAGCCAGCTGCTTCTGTCATTTCTATAGTTTTGGATGATGCTTGCTCTGAACTTCCTGTTTATTCAGGTAATATTATATCTTTCTCAGGTCTCTGATGGAGTAGAAGATGAGGTACTTATAGATATAGTTCTCTTTGTAACCAAATTCAGAATAGAAACTTAGATAAGAGACATAAAGTTCCTAAGGTTGAGAAACATAAAAGCTTAAATTGTTTATCTAAGAAAATGTATTGAAGTCTAAAAAGACAGTTTTAGGTTGGTAATACAAGTTAGGATAGAAAGTAAATCAGGTACAAAACTTTGGACTCACCAAGATAGGTTAGATAACGAAGTATTTTTCTCTGAATTTGCCAAATACAAATGGACTGGACATTGTAAATGCAATTCTTACTTGATAATTGTTGTTATTGTATATAGTCTTACTATGTTAAAGCTAAAACTTTTCTTTGTATTTAGACAAAAAGGAGGAAATGTTTGGAATATTTGTTTAACTATGTAAAGAGGTTGCACTTGTTTCATTATGCAAAGATGTGTTGCTTTTTACCTTGCTTTCTTAAGTCACCTAATTGGTCTAATAAAAAGCTGAATGGCCAATGGAGGAGTTATAGGCAGGACTTCTGGGAAGGGAGAGTAAGTAGGAGGAGGAATTTAGGCTTGGAGAAGAAAGAAAAAGAGAAAACAGGGAGACACCATGGGCCAACCAGCCAGACATAGAGGAAGCAAAAAAGAAGGACATACAAAATGAAAAAAGGGTAAAAAAAAAAAAAAAACCGAGACAAAACAGAGATGAATAGAAACAGGTTAAATTAAGTTAAAATAGCCAGTGGAACAAGCCCAGGCTAAGTGCAAGCATTCATAATTAATAAGAAGTCTCTGTGTCTTTATTTTGGAGCTGATTGCCAGCCCAATGAAAACAACAACTACATGGTACACTTATATACATGCAGGCAAAACACTCAAAAACATAAAATAAAAATAAATAAATCACTTTTAAACATCTGAAGATTCCCATTCTCCCATTCTTGATGTAATGAGCTACTCTGCTTGGACATTAGACACTCTTTGTCCTGTGTTACATGAATATTTTCCACTGTGTCTTCCCAACACTGCAATCATTGGGTTCAAAAAAATTGCCACATGGAAAATACATCACAATATGATGGCTGATATCTTTTGAGTGAAATTTTTTCATGGATACAGAAGCCCTCACTTAAGAAATTTCTCTTATTGGACCTGAATTTGTATCCTTTTAAATAAAAGCATTGAGGGTTATCATGAGGACTCAACTAGTCTAGGGTGCTCATGAAGAATATCAGATGCATGAGAAACTGGGGCAACATATATTCTCCAGCAATCCTGGAAAGATGATCCTTAGGAAAGGTACACATATCTGTAGTTGGATTTTTCTTTGGGCAGCCAGCTCAGAAATACTGACACAGAAGCTTATTATTAATTATGAAAACTAAGCCTTAGATTAGGCTAGCCCACTAGCTCTTCTAACTTAAATTAACCCATGTACAATAATCTACATTTTTGCCTCATGGCTTTTTACCTTTCTTTCATTCTGTATGTCTGATCCCCACCACCACCAATGACTCATTGGCATTTCCTCTGTACCTTGATTATCTCCTCCTTCTTCCTCTCTCTGCCTGCAAGTCCTACCTATACCTCCTGCCTAGTTATTGGACATTCAGCTTTTTATTAAACCAATCACAGCAATATATCTTCACACAGTGTACAAATATCCCACAACAAATATCACCACACCAATAGCTTCTCCTTGGCCACAATTACTTTAGAACTTCAGTTTTGAGTCCAGAGCTGAAGCAGAAAAGATAAACTAAGAAAAGAAATTGGAATTATATAACAAGAGCTGGGAAGTCAGAGTGATTGGGAGATCTTAAAGCACCATGATTAAATTGGGGCAGAGCTGGAGAAGTCAGGGAAGTCGAATCTATATGTTGTATGAACCACTCTTTTCCTTCACATTTGTGTTGTCTGAAATAATACAACCCAGATAAAAGCCCACCACCCCTAGAGTTTCCTGCTCTTGTTTTTGTTAGACTGAGAAGGGGCGCCCAGGGAAACAGCCATTCTAATGAGTGCTCATGAGAAAGAGTTTATCCTGGAGAAAAAAAAAATGGAGAATTTCAAGCTGCACAAACTGAGCCAGTGAGGCCAGGAAAAGTGAAGTATCAAGAGTTGGGTCTTCACCTTCATTGCATTAAAAATAACAGCACAAAAGCAAATGGGTGAAGCAACTTCTAGGATCATTTCTGAAGCTCAGGGATCATTTCAGAAGAGGAGACAGAATGATTAAGAGCCAGAGGAACATGGAGTTTGCTGTGAGATTGTGTCTCCTCCTAGGAATGTCAGAAACTAAACTCATGAAGTCTCACCAGCAGGACTACCTAACACGAGCCGAACAAGGACAACAACATAGACATGCTAAAGTGGACGTGGGAAATCCCAAGAGCCTTCAACCCTGGATGGACGGACACACACACACACACACAGACAGACAGACACACACACACACACACACACACACACACACACACACACACACACACAGAAAGAGAGGTGAGGGAGAGGGGGGAGAGAGAAACAAACAGAGGAAACAAAGAAATGCTGAGAGCAGGAGAGACAGGCTTCCCTTGGGGAAGACTGCAATAATTGGTTATCCAATACAAAATGGTCACCCATAAAAACATACATACAAGTAACACTATACAGACTGAGCAGGTTATATTTAGTAGTATAGGTGTATATGCACACACATGTATGCATGTTATAACAACTAATGAAAAATGGGCCCATGAGTTTGAAAGAGAGCAAGGAAGTGTATGTGGAAGGGTTTAGAGGAAGGAAAAGGAAGAGGGAAATCGTGTAATTATAATCTCAGAAAAATAAAAGAAATACTTTCAAAAACAGATTGAAAATGATGTCAGAATTTTTAACAATAGTGTGCAAGTCCCCACTATAAAGATACTTATTAGAAAATGTGTGTGAATTCTCTAGGTGACATTAGAAAGGTGAGTAGTGGTCCTGCAAGAGGCAGCCCAAGCCCTTGACCCTTGTTTTCCTCTAGAGAGAACAGAGCAGAAGGTTCAAGCCCGTGTCTATACACTGTGTTTCTCTCCAGCACTGAGGTCCACATGCTCCATCCCTGAAAGTGATCTAAGGCTGACACACTGTCATTCGAGAAAGGTTGAACATAATCATCCCTTTATACTGGCACACCTTTAAGCTTTTGCATTCTGTTATCCTAGATAAACTAAAAGTAAATAACATTTGGGCCATAGGATACAGAACTATAAGACTCATCCATCTTCAAAAATGTTGAAAAAGTAGGCAAAGCACAGCAGGGCCCACTAGAATCCTGGAGATGCCAAGTCATCTTTTCAGTTTTACCTTAAAAGAAAGTATTCCTAATATTCATCCCTTAGGAGAGCAGTGAAAGAGATATCTTGATAGAGGGAGCCATTATGCAGTTAGGGAGAAACTTGGTGCTAGGAAAATTCCCAGGAATCCATAGAGATGACCCCAGCTAAGGCTCCTAGCAATAGTGGAGAGGGTGCCTGAACTGGCCTTCTCTTGTAATCAGATTGGTGACTACCCTAATTGTCATCGTAGAACCTTCATCCAGTAACTGATGGAAGCAGATGCAGAGATCCACAACCAAGCACTGGGCCAAGCTAATGGAGTTCAGCTGAAGAGAGAGAGGAGGAATTTTATGAGCATGGGGATCAAGACCATGATGGGGAAACCCACAGGGACAGCTGACTCAAGCAAGTGGGAGTTTATGGACTACGGACTGACAGATGGAGAGCCTGCATAGGACTGCACTAAGCCCTCTGATGTGGGTGACAGTTGTATGGCTTGGTCTGTTTGTGGGGTCCCTGGCAGTGGGACTAGGATTTATCTCTGGCTCATGAACTGGATTTTGGTGCCCATTCGCAATAGTGGGATACTTTGCTCAGCCTTAAGGCAGGGGAGAAGGGCTTGGTCCTGCCTCAACTTGATATGTCAGGCTTTGTTGACTCCCCATGGGAGGCCTTACCCTACCTAAGGAGTGGATAGGGGGTGGGGTGGGGGAAGATGGGGGGAAGAGCAGGAGGAGAGGAGGGAGTGGGAACTGTGGTTGGTATGTAATATGAAAATAATTAAAATTAAAAATTAAAAATAAAAAAAGAAATGTGTGATTTCAGAAAAAAAATTCACCCCTCAGAAAATTAGGATAAATCTCTGAATGTTCTGCCCCTGACACTGAGGAGGTTCTGGGATTCTAGGGCTTAAGAGTACATCTAAATGTTCATCCCCAGTCCTATGTGATGATTACTTCCACAGCAGTTAAAAGAAAACTGCTTTCCATAAAATTACCATCTGCCAGGCAATGGTGGTACATGCCTTTAATCCCAGCATTATTATTTGGTAATCAATTACCAAAAATAAAATAAAATAAAATTCTAAATGAGTCATCCAGCTTTATTTGCTTTAACTTAACTTTTAAAAATCATTACTTTTAGAAGTCATGGAGCACAACATGTGAGTTATTTCCTGACAACCTGTTTTGGGCTAATATCTATTATGAGTGTATTGTGATCACACATTACAAATTAAGTGTCTATGTTCCTTTGCAGAAGCTTGAAGGTTACTTTTATTAAAATCTTGATGCTTTACTGGCACCCATAGTTATCCAATAGAGGATTAAAATAGAATAACACATTCACCAACTCTGCCTTCCTATTATATCTGTGTCCTTTCCAGCCCTAATCCTTGTGTCACATCCTATTCAACTATGAATGCAACCATGTTAACAATTGAAAAAAGTGTTTTCACAAAGCCTATATATGGGTTTAATGTGGTCTGTTGCCTTTTGGTCCTAATGTGTATTTCCCTTACACAACCCTGACTTGTATCACTGATTCATGTATATAAAGCCCTACCCAATTATTATGAGCCTCAGACCAAACAATGGAGTCAGGACATTTGTGGTGTTCAGAGTAACATAGCAGTTCCTACAATAAGATGATGCCCTGGTGGCATGCAAACTTCAGTGACTGGGTGCTTATACAGAAGAAGAACATCTTTTGAAACCAAAAATGTTTATGGATGTTAGCCACCTCCCCGCAGAAAAATAAAGAAATGCTCACTGTTCAATGTTGTGGAGGAACAGACTGATCACTTTGACTAATATGCCTCCCATCTACTTACAATCTAAAGTATCAGTAGAAAAACCTTTCTTGTCTTCCTTACAATATACCACTCAGTCTCCTGCTCCTATTTCCACAACAGATGCTATTTCCACCTACTATTTATCCCCACTCTTTGGTAGAATCCCATCTAAGCACCACATTGCACAATGCATCCTTCCTCCCCCAGGTTTGATCTAAGCCTAGCTAGAAAATCTCCTGCATGGTAGGTCCACTGCATGCTGTTTGCATGAGACATATTAACCCAGGTATCCTGATCTCACAAGACTCTGTATTCCCAGAAAACACTCACTCAGTGTAGATACAGTCAGGATTTTTGCAGCATCCAAGAGAAGAACTTCAAGGAGAAATAAGCTCACTGGAAGCCCAATCCGATGCTCAGCCATCTGTAAAAACAAGTGGAGCACAGACACAGGATGCACGCCTTGAGAACTGTGTGCCACTAAGGGACCCTGGGAGCCTCTGTCACCAAGCACTGGCTGTGGCCTTGAAATGAGGTAGAATGAGATCTTATTCTGGTCTTCCAAATGTCCTCTTGCTCTTTGCCTTGTCTCTGCTGGTCTCTTTCCATTGGACATTCTGTTTCACCCTCCTTAGCCAGAGTTCATAGAAGAACAGGGGCTGAGTTAATATTTACCTTGTCCTTTAGCCACAATATCCTCTTTACTGCCCCTAAATAACTCTCTAAATTGTGAATGAAGGGACCCTGAGAAATCCTGTCAATGCCAGCATCTTGAAGTGACATATACCATGAACATGTTACAGGCCCATTCTCTAACTCACAAGAGTCTGCCTCCTCTGTCATTTCTCTATTTGTGTCCTATTGCCATATCTGTAACCCATTATGCCAGGTGCCAGTCTCAAAATCTCCAATAGTGTAAATCGTAAGCTAATGATCCAGGAAAACAACTAAGATTATTGCCCAATGCCTCTCACTAGTCACAAATTCATGAAAATGTGCTAGTGGCCTAAGTGCAGGACTTTACCTGAAAGACAAAAAAATTAAGATTGAACATGTGGTTCTGAATGAACATCATAAAACAGAATGGAAGTATTACATCATCTTACCTAGAGCAAGCTCAGGACTGCTTCCAATTCTGCCACTTATAAATCAACCCAAGAGGAAGGAGCACACTGCCCCATGCAGTCATCTTCACATTCTAGTTGAAAACTAAACAGCTTCAGTGATGTTTCCCAGTGCATCCTCAAAGCAGGAAGAGAATTTGCTTCATTATCTTCAAAGCATGTAGAAGAACACAGCTTTGAATTCTGCTTTGCAACATGGTGTCTTGTGTCTACAAGTCATTACCTGTGTCTGAGTTTAAGCATTGCATTTGTATATAATCATGCTCCTTTCACAGTCATGCAACTGAAGAGACAAAAAAGGAGACATAATGTGAGAAAGGGGGCTTCATTGTTCTTCACAACAAATCACCAGCCAATATATTGTTCTCATACTTCTCAAATGTGTTAATGTGATGGTTAATTTCATTGTTAACTTCATTAGAGTAAAGGATACTCAGATAGCTGGGAAAGATTTATTTCTGGCCATGTGTGAGATTGCTTCCAGATGGCAGTAGCTTTTGAATCAGTGAAAAGAGTAAGGAAATTCCATCTTCACCCAAAGGGTCTGAGCACTGTCACATCTGCTGACACCTAGAAGTGAAAAAATAAAACATAAACATAGATTCTCTCTTCCTCCCTCTTCTGGAGCTGAGACACCCATCTTCACCTCACCTCCAACACCAGACCTCAGGACTGGGGAATTGGTTAGGTACATGAAGCACCTGTGGACCTGAGTACAGATACCCAGTACTCATATAAAGAGATAGGCAACTATAATCCCAGATCCAGGAAGGTAGAGATAGGTACATTCTGGGCTTGCTGACCTGACAGTCTAGATTAATTGATAAGCTCCAGGTCCAGTAAAAGACTCTGTCTCAAAAGTAGGGTGAGCAGTATAAAGGAAGACACCTAATAATACCTAGTGTTAACCTCTGCCTTCCACATACATGGTCACATATGTATGTATGAAGTGTCACACTAATATAGACACACAAACCTACATATATCACACACAAAGACCGCTCTCTTTTTTGCTCTCTGTCACACACACACACACACACACACACACACACACACACACACACAGATATGAATATGGGATGAAGACTTGCAAAAGGAAGGGAAGTAGATGACAGGATAGAAAGCATAAAGGAGTAAGTGACAGTATGCATTATACATGTATAAGAAGTTGTATATAAAAATTTTCTGGCACTGCATTCCCAGCTACCAACCTAACAAAAATATTTTTATACAGAAATATGTGTGTACATTTGTGTGTGTGTGCATGTACAAAACATTTATAACATGTTATTTTTTAACTACACAAAACTATAAATAGCCTAGACTCTATCAAGAGAAAACTAAATGAGTTAACTGTGACAATGCACACAATAGAGTATGACTAAAAAATACAATGAAATATTCACAAACATTATGAATGAATCTTTACATAATAACTTACGTTTAAAACAATACAATAAAATCAAAGTTAAAATACCATTTATACAAAACCCAGAAGATAAAAACTAACATAGTAACATTATTTATTGACCACTAATGTCTATTATAAAGTAAGATGGCCAACAGCAAAAATTATGAAGTGCTATGGAATAGAAATCTTCTGTGATGATAAATTTTCATTGTGTTCAGAGATATAAATACAGATAGATATACATATAATTATTTGTTTTAGTTATGATGAGTTTTTCAATAATAACCCAATAAAATACTTATCAAAATGAAATGTGACCAAAAGGAAGCAATAGACAGATCTGCTTTGTGTTTTAGATGGCTAAAAACAAAACTAGAAACACTACCTGGGGAAAATGTTACTCCCTCATTTTCATTAGGAAGTACAGGACACTCAGTACTAACTGGACTCAGTTTTCAGAATTCGGATCATAGAGGAATATTCAAATCTGGCCAGGCCTTCTCCCTGAGTGAGAGGACTGGATTCAGATTTTAGGAAGGACCCGACATCTGGCTGGAATTTACAGAACAGAACAGCAAGGACAGATTGATGCATGAGAGAACAGGGTGCTATGTGAGAGGGACAAAGTCTAGAGTTGGAGATTTCCTAGAAACAGTCAGTCCTAACATTCCAATCCCTCCTCAGTTCAGCAATGATTAAGAAATAGTCAAGTGGAATGCTGTCCAGAGGGTACACATGGCCATTCTCTATGCCCTCATACTGTTGATTTACAGAAGTTTCAATTGGTTTGAAGCACTTAACATTGTGATTCTGACTTCTGTGATTCAGACTCCTATGGCTCTCTCTCTCTCTCTCTCTCTCTCTCTCTCTCTCTCTCTCTCTCTCTCTCTCTCTCACACACACACACACACACACACACACACACACACACACACACACACACATTCACACACAAAACCTTGACTAACATTCATGGTGCTTGAAAATACATTCCACATTACCAGAGGAGAAAGTTATTCATCAATATCACCCAGCTACAAATCCTGAGACCTGAAACAGCAGCCTGCCTACAAGTAATACTTGTATAACAGTGGTACAAATGTTAAGAGAGTAACAACTATGTTTTGATTTGGGACTAAGTACCACACCATGAGATGGAACACATACCTGACACTGCTAAAGTACCCAAGAACCTGAGACTTGGTTGGCCATGGGTCTAGGGGAAAGCCTAATACTATTATTCTGTTAAAGGAACATAGAGTAAAATGACTCCTAATGATGTATACTATACATAAGGTCAGTGCCTTGCTCAACGTTCATCAGAAAAGCTTCTTGTAGTGGATGGAAATTAACTCAGAGACTCAACAACTGGACAATGTGCAGAGAGTAAAAGACTTTGCAGCACCTAGTCCTACATAGGTTATCTTCACTGAACCCTTCCCATCAAGGCTCAGGTATCTATGCATAAGAGATGAAAAGAGTGTAAAAGCCATAGCTGGTGGATTACTCCAAGGAAGCAGGGTATTCTATATACAACAAAACTGATATACATATAAACATGCAGAGACTGTAGCAGAATACACAAGCCCTGCACAGATTCAAGCAAGACAAAATCCCAGCATTGAGTCGGGGAAGGAGACATAAAGCTACTCACTAGAAAAACATCACAATGTATGACACCTCCAACTATTAACACCCTTTGCAAAGTATCCTGAAACACTTTTTATAACCTCTTGTGTCAGGCAGTGTCCAGTGCACACTGGTCATATTTTCTGTACCTGGATAGCCTAGAAATCATTTTTCTGTAGCTCTATATACATTTCCACAAATAAACATTTTAATAATCACAAATGCACTTAAAAGGGACTTTCAGTTCTCAGGAACCATGTTCTACATAACAGACTCATAGCATAATGTACCTGCCAGCTGCAATTCTAGATCCTGAATGAATGAATGGGAGGATCTTTCTATTTTAAGATCTTGACTTAACTATCAGGGTTATCCTCAATAACTATTTCAGGTCCTAGACATTATAAAGATCTGCAAGATATCTGGATCTGGACCAGAGGTGCTAATATCTAAATAGTGCAAGTGGTATTCTGATATAGCAAGGAGTAATTGGCCATCTCATAACTACTAGAAAAGTTTGGAGGACAGAGATATGGCTCATCATGTGAAGGCCCCTACCACCAAGCCTGGTGCTGAGTTTAATCCCTAGGACTTACATGGTAGAAGGAAAGAACCAACTTTTGTAAGTTGTCCTTCAATCTCCACATACATGACACACACACAGTTAAATGTAACTAAAATAATCTAAACAGAGGTTAAAAAATTACTGTTCTGAAAAGTGGTAGCAAAATTAGGGCACCAAAGTCACTAAACATTAGATTCAACCTCAGATGGGCAAAGTGTTTACATGTCACTCAGATGACTGGTTTATAACTGAAATGCATTCATACAGCATAAGTAGATCTATTTTAACTTGAACAGTGAGGTTACATTTATATGTCATAATTCTGTAATAACCATTATTACCACTATATCATTTTACATTTCTTATCTAAGAAGCACTCACTCTCATCTTTCCCTACCAATCTTCCTGGGAAACACCAGTTTCTTTGGCCTATTTGATGATTCTTGAAGTTTTATGTAATTGGAATGACACAATACATAATGGTCTTCTGTGTTGGCCTTTTTTTTTTCACTCAGCAGAGTGTTTTCAAGTTTAGCCAATTATAAAATACATCATTATCTAACCCCACCCCTTTAAATGGCTAAAAATAGCCACATATGATACAAATTGTTTAACAAGGAAATGTGGCTGTTTTGGTCTTTTGGCTACATAATGGTATTCTCATGATTATGTGTGTACAAGTATGTAATTTAGTAACTCCAATTACTTACGGTATACGCCTAAAGATAGAACAGCTGTGGGATGAGCCAGCAAGATGGCTGGGTGAGCAAAGGTGCTTGCTGTACAAGCCTGATGACCTGAATTCTATCCCTGATATCCATGAAAGTAGAAAAGAAAGAAACAATGCCACATAATTGTCCTCTGAGCTCCACATGGCTTGTGTACCCATCCAGCACCCCATATACACACACAATACTGATAATGAATAAATTTTAAAATGTATTTTATTTATTCTCTGAGAATTTCAGACAAGTATACAATATATATTGATCATGTCCAAACTCCTTCTATTTTGGATAGCTGTGTGACATAACAAATATATACTTAAATTTCTATCAGAACCCCAGTTTTATTCAGCTTTTGCATTATTTTATATTCATAGCAGTACTCTTTACTCATAAGAGCAATGACAGCTTCACATTGAGTTAAGAAGCATTCTCATCTTTCATTTCATTAGAAGATTTTAGAATAATTGGTGATGATTAATATTTAGATAAGTAGAATTCAAAAGTTCAGCTGTGTGATCTGGGTTATTTTTTAGGGACAGTTTTTTGATTACTGATTCATCCTATTTATTTTTTTACTGTGTTTTTCAGATTTTTGTTGTTGTTTTTCTGTTTTGTTTTGTTTTGTTTTGTTTTGTTTTTGCTGTGGTGTTTTCATGTGTGCTCCTCAGAATTCATCCACTTCATCTATGTAATCTAACTTGGTAGTGTACCATTTTTACAGTATTTCCTTATAGTCTTTATTGTTCCTCTTACCTACGTCTGTGACAGTACTGAGTGACAACTTGATAGAGTCTAGAATCACCATGGAAACAAGCTGCTGAGCATCCCTGTAAAAGAACTTCCTATTTGAACTCATTGAGGTGTGAAGACTCACCCTGCATGTGGGCAGCATCATTCATAGGCTGTGTTTGAGTTAAGCACCCGCATTCATCTTTCTCTGCTTCTTGACTGTGGATGCAACGTGACCATTCACCTCAAGTCCCAGCTGCCGTGACTTCCCTGCCATGATGAACACACTGTCAAACTGTGGACCAAATAAATCTCCCTTCCTTCTTTCCTTCCTTGGGTTGTTTTGTAAGTATTTTATCACAACAACAAAACAAATACAGAAAATTGGTGCCAGGAAGTATAAGAAACCTGACCATGTAGTTCATAAGCTTTGGAATGGGTTGGCAAGAGGAATGTGGAAGAGTTTGGGGCTGATCTAGAGAAGTCCTACAATACTGTAAGCAGAGTTTAAACTTGTCATTATGCTGGAAGTATGGAAGAATGGAGAGCCAGAGGGAAATGCAGACAGTGCAAGCCTAGCTTAGGAGGTATCAGAGGGGCAAAATGAGTTTACAGGAAACTGGACTAGGAGCCATTCTTGTGATAGTTTGGTAAAGAACTTTGGCTTCATAGAACATGTAAAGTAACTAATACATTTTGTGTATTTTTACTTAATCAGTAACTAGGTTTAATATATAACAAATGGCAGGTAATTTTTAAAGGACTTAGACACTTAAGGTTCAAAGTAGAAAATCATACATAACTAACCTAGTTTGTTTTTTTGTCTCTATGATTAAACATTGACCAATGTTTAGGAAAGATTTTTTTTCAAATGAGAGTCTCTCTTTTGACTCCAAATGACTCTAACTTGTGTCAAGTTGACATAAAAGTACCAACACAAGACCTTGTCATATATGACTCCCGGGATCATATAACTTATCCCAACCTTGACCTGTAGGATTATGTGGTATACCTGTAATATGCTTTATATTGTAATAAGCAAAATCTGTTTCATTTTACCAGAGACATATGCTGGAGCATTGTCAGTTTTAATTTGTGCAGGTATACCCATGATGGCCATAACTTCTAGCAGATGCATGATTACAGAATCAGCCTTTTCAGAACTCAAAGCAGTTGTCATTGAAATCCTGAATAAGTACCAATGGTATGGTGTACATGTTTCATTTTTCCAAATTCTGCAAAGTGAAACACATCCATCTGCCAGATTTCATTCCTCTGAGTACCCTTTGGGTTACATTCTGCTGGTAATGGAGTATGATTGTAAAAGGAACAAATAGGACATTTCCTTACAATTTCCTTGGCTGGTTGCCAGGTTATGGAAAAATCCTTTTTTAAACCTTTACTATTTACATGATGTTTTTATGAAATTCTGAGGCCTCCAGCACATTTCCTATCAATAACTTATCAATCTCATCATTACCTTGTGCTAGAGGGCCTGGCAGACCCATATGGGATCAGATGTGAGTTATATATAAGGGATGCTTCCTATTCCTGATTATATCATAACTGAATAAATAGTGAAGTTAATTCTGACTTATCAGGGATAAATTCTGCAGTCTCAATATGTAATACCACTCTTTCAGCATACTGAGAGTCAGTAACTATGTTGAAAGATTCTGAAAAATCCATTAATACTAACAGAATAGCATACAGTTCCAATTTTTGAACTGAATTATAAGGACTTTGAACCACTTTACTTAAATTTTCTGATTTTTTAACCTGCCTTTCCTTGTTTGTTTGCATCTGTATAAAATGTACAAGCTCTAGATATGGGTGTTTCTGGTACAATACAAGGCAAAACCCAATCAGCTCTCTTTATAAGTTCAATTCTATCACTTTTGGGATATTTGCTGTTAATCTCTTCCAAAAAAAATACTGCAAGCTCTTTGCCGAGGTTCACGTTCTGCCCATAAATTTTCAATGTCCTTCTTAGTTAAAGGTACAACAATTTCTGCTGGGTTTATTCCTGCTAATTGACAAAGTCTCAATTTTCCTTTCAAAATCAAGTCAGAGATTTTTTTCCACGTAAGTTTTTAATTTTTTACTCTGTTTATTTGGTAGAAATATCCATTCCAATAATAATATCTTCCCTCTGCATTAAAATTCCTAAAGGAGAATGCCTAGATGGTAAAATAACCAAAATGCAATCCAGATTTAGATCAATAAGATCCATGTGTCCTTCCTGTACTTTCTTTTCTACCAAGGCCAATTCTTTCTCAGCTTCAGGTAATAATTCTCTTGGAATATTTCAGTCCTTGTCACCTTCTAAGGTTTTGAACAAACTACTCAGTTCATAATTTTTTACCCCAACAATAGTTTGTAGGTGAGAAATGTCTCCGAATACTCTTTAAAGTCATTAAGAGTCCGTAATCGATCTCTTCTAATTTGTACCTTTTGGGGTCTAATTTTTGTAGACCTATTTTATATCCTAAATAATTAATAGAATCTCCTCTTTGTATCTTTTCAGGAGCAATTTGTAATCCCCAGCAAGGCAAAATTTTCTTTACTTCTTCAAACATTCTTTCTAAAGTATCTGCATTTGAGTCAGCTAGTAAAATATCACCCATATAATGATAAATTATAGATTTAGGAAATTTTTTACATATCACTTCCAATGGCTGTTGTACAAAATATTGGCACAGGGTTGGGCTATTCAACATTCCCTGTGGGAGAACCCTCCATTGATATCTCTTAACCAGTTGAGAATTATTATAAGTAGGCACCGTGAAGGCAAATCTTTCTCTTTCTTTTTCTTGTAAGGGTATTTAAAAAAAAACAGTCTTTTAAATTGATAACTATAAGAGGCCATCCTTTAGGTAACAGAGTAGGCAAAGGAATTCTGGATTGTAGAGAGCCCATTGGCTGAATTACTTTGCTAATTGCTCTAAGGTCTGTTACCATTCTCCATTTACCAGATTTCTTTTTAATTACAAATACAGAAGAATTCCAAGGGCTGGTTGATTCTTCAATATGCTGAGCATTTAACTGTTCTTCTATCAGCTCTTCTAAAGCCTGGAGTTTCTCTGTTGTTAAAGGCCATTGCTGAACCCATACAGGCTTGTCTGTTAACCATTTTAAAGGTAGAGCTGTTGGTGTCTTTGGAAAATCATCAGTTGTTGTGCCCTGTTCTTGTACAATCTAGATGGGTGGTGACCACTCATTAGAATAATACCTTCCAATATTTCTCTCAGAAACACGTGCTAGTTTATGATTTGTTTCTGAGGTTGGAGGGATGTTAATCTGAGTATTCCATTGTTATAAGAGATCATGGCCCCATAAATTTTTAGCTATGTTAGCCACATATGGCTTTAATTTTCCTCTCTGTCCTTCTGGACCTATACATTTGAGCCATCTTGCACTCTGTTTCACTTGAGATAATTTTCCAATCCCTAACAGCTGAGCGTTTACCTCCTGAAGAGGCCAAGTTGGATGCCAAAATTCTGGTGCAATTGTTGTCACATCTGCACCTGTGTCTACTAAGCCAGATAACAAAACATCGTTTATTCGTATTGTTAATTTTATTCTTTGTTCATTTATAGAACTTTGCCAAAAAATTTGCTTTATGGTTTCTCCTGAATTTTCTATTCTCTCTGCCTCAGCTGTTCTATCACCCTGAGCAGCCTGGTTTATTCCAATAGGCATTTGGTTATTTAATTGATCTGAGTAGGGGTTTCTTCTATGATGGAAGGAAAGTCTGAACTGGATTTGCTGTGGGGGCCTGCCTGAGGCCCCTCTGGGAGTTTCCCAAGGACAGAGGCAAAGGATTACCTTGTATGTCCCTTGTTGATCTACATTCATTGGTCCAGTGTTTTCCCTTACCACACCTTCTGCATACTCCAGAAGGAAGGGCATTCTATTGCCATTGCTCCTTGAAGAAACATTGTTTCTAAGAATGCCCTGTTTACAGTCCCTTTTTCAAATGACCTTGCTTTCCACATCCAAAACATCTAACATTCCTCAAAACTTTTGAAATTGCTTCTCCTATCCACATATCATCATGGCCATGAGACTCAACATTAATTGTGTCCCTGATCCAATCCTCCAAGGGTGCAGATCTTGCCTTTAATGGCCTGATTATTCTCTTTCATGCTGCATTCACATTCTCAAAAGCCAAAGATTTGATTATTATCTGGCTAGCTTCTGAATTCGGGACCATTCTCTTTACTGCTGAAGACAGCCTTTTAAGAAATCCGTGAAGGATTCTTTTAGGCCCTGTATAACTTTTGTGGATGACTCAATTTTCTTTCCTGCTTCTTCAATTCTATCCCATGCATTCATGGTTGCCATGCAGCATAGAATTAAGGTTTGGTTACCATATAAACATTGTCTTTGTAGTTCAGCATAATGGCCTTCTCCAAGAAGCTGATCCTGGGAGATTTTCACAACTCTAGCCCTCCATTGACTTTCTATAGTCTTAGCCTCATCTCTGTACCACATGCACCACTGGAGCTGTGCTCCAGGTTCCAAGACAGTGGTTACTAATTCTTTCCAGTCTTGAGGAATAATCCTATTACAGGTTGACCACGAGTTTAACATTTGCTTTACAAGTGGAGAATGTATGCCATAAGAGACTATAGCCTCCTTAAACCTTCTTAAATCTAACATTTCAACTAGAGTCCAATTAGTTTGTACATGCCCTTGATCAGGTAGTTGCTGTATGGTTACCAGATGAATTAAGTTTAATTGTTTGAAGATAGGCTGTCTTTCTGTAACCTTATCATCCAATCCTGAAATAATTTCCCCCTTAAATTCTTCTGTCTGAGTCTGAATTTCTCTATAATTCATTTTAACAGGTTTTTCTAAAGCTTTTATCCTGGCACTTAAATTGACTATCTTTTTAAATTGTAAAATAAGGACAAGTAAACAAATAATATGCATAATTTATGTTACATACATCCCATCAACATTAATCCTCTCATATAATTGTTCCATTTTCAGACTGCCTTATGTTTTATCAAACAAAGACCAATTTCCTTCTATTGTAAAGAGATTTCCCATTTTTTTAGTGTGGGAAAATTTTTTCTCTTTTAAGTAGTTTCTCCCTTTAAGATATCTGATATCAGCCGGGCGTTGGTGGCGCATGCCTTTAATCCCAGCACTCGGGAGGCAGAGGCAGGC
>CABHPR010131033.1:1934-13361 GCA_902168415.1 Peromyscus melanophrys | reverse complement strand
GTGAGACTGGACATCGGGAACTTCAGGGATAACCTTTATGCACCAAGCAGAACCACATGACCTGGACTTTGAAGACTGACAAGGTGGAGCACAGTGTGCTTAAGGAATCCAATTCCATAGAACAGTGACGGGACTGTGAACCTAAACTTTGAACCTAAAAGGAGTATATGATTTTTTAATTATCTTTTTTTTTCTCCAAAAAGAAAGGGCTTCCTAATTATAACGAGAGGCCACTGTGGGGAGGGGAGCACTGCCCAGAGTGCTCTGCAGATCCTTCAGCCGGGTCCTCTCACCCCAGGCCTTTACCACAGATAAGAAGTCTGTTTGGAATGTGAGCCTGAGTTGAGTCTCACCTTCCCTGACAGTTCCCATCCTTTCCAAAGACTTCGCTTCTCCCTTCCAGTTCTTTCAGAACACGATGGGGCTGCCAAGATCGCAGTGACTTATTGAAAATGCTTTTTAAAAGAGGGAGGGCACATTTTCCAAGGAAGAGACAGAGCGAGCGGCAAGAACAGGAAATCGTTTCTCAAGTGGAACTGACTCGAAAGCAAAAATAATGGCAGTGGCTTTGCACCAGGGAAACAATCCACCCTGGGAGGCTTTTATCGGAGGGGCGGAAATGGAAAAGTTAAGCTGCAGGGAGAAAGCTGAGAAGAATACCACCCCACCTCCACCCGGGCTCACAGGACCAGCTCCTTCAAAGCACTATGCACGTGTCACCGGCTCAATTCTTGCAACAACTTTACGGCCTGCTGGTTGCTGCTCTTGTTATTAGGCCTTCTTGGCAAATGTGATGGACAGAACACCTGTGTCTGCAGGAAGGCAAGCCCCAGGCTGAAACACAGGCTGCATCTTGCTTGGAAGGTTGGAGGGCCTCCCGTTCCCTGTTTCCACCAGCAGGAGAGTGGGCTCCGCATCCTTTGGTGGCACTGGTCTGGGTCTGTGCCCCTCCCGGGCTCATGGATGAGTTTTCTGCATCACCCTCTACCTCAGATATGGGAAAGGTTCTTTTCCGAGGGGTCCAGGGAGCCAATGTATTTTAATTCTCAGTAAACGTTCTCACTCTGACTCAGCTTGGGGGGGACTTCAGTCACCTGATGTCAGAGCCAAAAGCAACCTTCACACTGACCCACTGTGACTTTCTATCTTATCAAGGAAACTATGAACATAAAGGATCTGTGCTTGTCCTGAGCCAAGGCCCTGGGCCCTTCACCCCATGCAGCCCTGGAGATGAATGGGTGAAGTAGGACCCTCTTCAGAACCCAAAGCCCCAGGTTGCGGTGGGACTCAATGTGAGCGCCTACCAGTGATGACTATCCATCCATATCATCCCTAAGGTCTAGTGAAAGAGATCTGAAGGTGGCCAGAATCAACATGGAGTCCCTGGAGTAGTCCCTTTACTTACAAGAAGATGAGTAAAGCCAGAAGGCTCTAGGGGAAAGGTTTCCACGAACCACCCCTGCTAAGAATGGCCACAGAAGAACCTGCTAACTCAACCTCACACAGAAATATTTCTGCAAGAACATCTGCCCATGGGTGTCTGTTCAATCTCAGAGGGAGGGGGCCACTCTCTCTTGTCATTTATGGCTGTGACTGAGGATTATCATGGCAAATAATCCAGTGCAACCCTTCCTCATTTCCATCTTAATTCAGAATCGGGAGCCATCAATATAGTGGTATTCTATTTGTACTGAAATGTGATTTTATTTGTATGTTAATAAATAAAGTTGCCTAGGGGTCAGAGCTATCAGCAAGCCATAGCGAAAGCCAGGGCGGTGGTGGTGCACGCCTTTAATCCCAGCACTCGGCAGGCTAAACTAGGTAGATCTCTGTGTGTTCAAGGATACAGCCAGCATTGGAGACACACGCCCTTAATCTCAATACCAACCATAGAAGACTTGGAGGTCTATACAGAGAGGCAGTGACGAGGCAGTCACGTAGTTGGGTTTACAACCAATGAGAAGGCAGAACAGAACTCTTATTTAAAGTCAAACGCACAGGAAGTAGTCTTTTCGGAGAGGTCTCTTGGCGGGAGAGGCTAGCTGGCAGAAAGCGGGTAAGACTCTTAGCTCTGACCTCTTTGGCTTTCATCTTTACATTGGCTCTGTGTCTCTTATTTAATAAGGCAGTTGGTTACATCTACACATCACAGTAAGCAAAAGAAGCCAGAAAGACGGCTTCCCGTGTTTTCCCTCGTATGTGGGACCTGAGTTATTCTGAGGGTTAATGTCACCTGTCAGTGCAACAGGATCTAGGGTCACCTAGGAGACAGACCGCTGGGCACGTCTGAGGGGTTGTCTAGATCGAGTTGCGAAGACCCATCCTAAACAGGGGCAACACCGTCCCATGGGAGAGGGGTCCTAGGATGGATAAAAAGGAAGCATCAAGCTGAGCACCAGCGTTCGTCTCCCTCTGCTTCCTGGCTGTGGATGTCAGCGTGTGCCCAGCTGTCCTGTGTTCCTGCGACCAAGATTTCCCTGCCATGGTGGACTATGTCCTAAATCCTTCCTTGCTTCTGTCACACCAACATCAAAGCAGTTAGTACAATTTAGTGCGCGTGCACACACTCACACACACACGTGCACACGTGCATACGCGCACATAAACAGAAGTAAGTCTCTTTGCTCTTTTGAAAGAGGAGGAAGATGGGTGGGAGAGGGCGATGGGGTGACTATGGTCACAGTCTATGATATTCTTGAATGGTTACGGCATTATGAAGCCCACTGCTTTGCATAGTAACGACACACTGATGAAATACCTTCTTCCCCTTCCCCAAACATCCTCAAACACACCCTTAGCTTGCTGATGTACTATGCTATTCCCCAGTAAATACCAGTGTCCTTTGCAGTGTCTCTGGCGGATTTGACCTCTACTGACAAGCCAGTAGGTAGCTCACCCTTGGGTCAGGGAATCCTCCCATAAGGCACCCAGGGGCCTCATGGGACAATATACTGAGTATTATCCCATCCCCCGTACAAAGAGCCACAGGGGCAATAGATCTGGATTCTGCCCCTTCACATGTCCAGGGTGACGGGCCCTCAGTACACACTCACTGGGTCAGGCCGACGAAGAAAGGATAGATGCAATAAGATCCCTGCCCCTTCAGGGGAGGTGGGCAGAGCTGGGCCTGGTGACTGCCCTGTCACAGAACCGAGAACCTAGCAGCAAGGAGAAGTGGGGCTTCAACTGGGAACAAGTAGGTTGAGATCTTGGCAAGAATGGAGTTGATAGATGGTCATGGAGACCATGCCAGGGGGATAGGAGGTCAGAGAGATCCAGAAGACAGTTCATGAATCTAAGAGATCAAAGTGCCCATACGGAAGGGTCTGGAAAGTTAGAGGCTATGGCCAAGCGTGGATCTTGGCTTCAGGATTTTCAGGTGCCAAGAAGTCCCCTGTATTTCCCAGGCTTCCTAACAGGGGCTCCTGTCCCTCCTGGGACACAGAGGACTCCTGAGCTGCCAAGGAACCTGGAAGAGAGGGAAGCAGTGGGTGGCTGGGCAGCAGATCTCCGATCATCCCTGCATCCCAACCCCCACCCCACCCCGCCCCTTGAAGGTTCCTCTCTGAGTCACCTGTCTGATATTTCCTTTCACTCATCCCCTGGATTAGTTTAGGGGTGTTCACTCCTTTTATGGGCAACACAATCACCATGCAAACAGACTCATCTTCTCTTGCCAGTCACCTTGAAGTTATCACTTCCACTTAAATAGAACCAGATCTAAAAATAGGCACACCGAAGTGGGTCTCCACCTGCCTCGGCTCGCTTCCTGACACCTGCGGTCCTGCCCTTTTCAAAGCAAAATAGAGCTGTGCTCAGACACACAGCCACCCACCAGCAAACACAGGCCGTCTAAGCTGATGGGCAGACATCGCAGCCCGCTGACCTCTCCTATCTCAATCCTCCATCTGTCTCTCTTCAATTTGCAGAAAGCGAGGGACCGGATAGGAGTGGTGGAGATGCCCAGCGATGATTTTGGCTATTGCTCTGCAGAGAGAAGGATCTGAAAAGCAATCGGCCCTGCAAGCTAAAGATGTGGGCCGGATACGGCTGGTTTTTTAAATGTCAAAGTATTTTGTTGAGTAGCAGTGAGCTGGAAGGGAAAGGTCAAAGCTGACAGACTAAACTCATGCTCAGAAAAGCAGCTTTGGTGACTACCACCTCCCCTCCGAATGGAGGTTGCTAACACACACACACACACACACACACACACACGGGGGGGGGGGGATGCTTCTAGTGCAGCAATTAAAGGCTTGTAAACAGAAGCCAAAAAATTAGACCAGATTGAAAAGGTGCTCTATAAAATGTAGTAGCTCATGGCAAATAGAAGTCATGGCTTAATTAAATAACTCTGCCTTTAATCAACTAATCAGAACCTTAGTTCTGCTGGGCCCCGGGCTCTTTTTCTCCAAGTTGACATCACCCATTCCTGACATAGACTCACAGCCACCCCAGCACTAGGGTCAAGCTGGGGGAGACCCAGATGTGGCTGATTAGGACCAAACCAGACGCCTTTGGCAGGGACTGCTTGCTTCTTTGCTCATGACCAAGGATGTGCCCTGGACCAGATGTGGCACTTACAATTATGGGTGGTTGGGTTGAAACGAGAAGTGATACCTTCTACAACGCAGTAGGCTGGTGCTGTGGATATCACTCTGTATCAATAAAGCACTGATTGGCCGGTAGCCAGACAGGAAGTATAGGCGGGACTAACAGAGAAGGGAGGAGAGGGAACAGGAAGGTGAAAGGAGAGAGACTGCCTGGAGCCGCAGCGAGAACAAGGAAGATGTAAAGTACCGGTAAGCCACGAGCCACGTGGCAAAGTAGAGATTAATAGAAATGGGCTAAATATAAGAGTAAGAGCTAGACAATGATAGGCCTGAGCTAATGGCCAAGCAGTTTAAATAATGTAAGCGTCTGTGTGTTTATTTTGTAAGTGGTTTCTGGGACTGGTGGGACTTGAGAGCTGGCGGGACTTGGGAGCTCGAGAGAAATTTTCCCGCAACAGGCTGGGGAGAGAGAGACTCAAATAATAATGTCACAGGGAGGTCTATGCTCCAACAGGTGCTTGGAGACCTTTAGTTTCTGATGATGGGCTCTGACATGTCTTGTCTGGCTGGGGGCGGGGGTGGTCTTACTCCCAGTGGGAAAACTGGTCCAATTGCTTTGCGCATAGGTGGCTGCCCTCATAAAGGCTGCTGATCTCTCATCAACACCACTGGTCCACACCTCCCACTTCCCACAAGCCTCAGGCCACTGTAGCTAGAGTTTTTCTGGTCCTGCCTGGCCCACGGTCAGGACAAATCTCTCTCACCCACCAGTCCCGCAGCCACTCAGACCCAACCGAGTAAACACACAGAGACTTATATTGCTTACAAACTGTATGGCCATGGCAGGCTTCTTGTTATCTAGTTCTTATACCTTAAATTAACCCATTTCTATAAGTCTATAAGTTGCCACATGGCTTGTGGCTTACCAGTATCTTAACATGTTGTTTCTCATCACGGCGGCTAGCAGCGTCTCTCTGCCTCAGCCTTCCACATCTCAGAATTCTCCTCTCTCCTTGTCTCGCCTATACTTCCTGCCTGGCTACTGGCCAATCAGCCTTTTATTTATACAGAGCGATATCCACAGCAGGCCACACCACCCTAAGAGGCTGGGGAGATGGTTCAATCGCTAACGTGCTGGTGGTGCAGGCATGAGGCTCAGTGTCTGAATGCCAGAGAAGTCATGTAAAAACCTAGCTGTGCTGCCATACACTTGGAATCCCAATGCCGGGGAGGTAGTTATGGGAGGTCGTTATGGGAGGTCCCCTGGGGCAAGCTGGCTGGCAGCCTAGTTTAATCAGCCCCAAACAACACAAGAGTTCCCATTAAGTCCCGAAGGGATCTATAGCTTAGGTTGCATCCCAAAGCCTGAACTCCTTTCCAAATCCTGTCTCAGGATCTTCTGCAGTGTGGCCCAGGGCCCAGGAACATCCCCCACCCCAAACACAGACCAGGACTGCCTGGCCTTAGATCCTCGCTCTCTGCACTCAGCGGTGGGGTCGCAGGCCGAAGCCTCACCTGCAGACTGACCTGCTTTGCTGTTTCCCACTCCTCCTCCTAACCTAACTCTGTTCTCGGGTCCCCAGGCTCCTCCACAGCTTCCCACTCGGCTCTGGCTGACGTTTGGCAATGGCTCCTGGCTGAGATGTTTTCTCCATCCAAGACAGGGACAGATAGGATGTTCTCTGAGAATACTTGCAGTTCTGTGAGGCCATGGCCTGGGGAAACAAGAGTGGCCAGCTAGAGTCATCTGTCCCAGAGCAGCTTGTCTCTTCTCCAACCCTGAAGCATCCCAAGAAGCGGAATGCTTGGCTACAAGACTTTAGTGTAACTGCCGGTTACATTGCTGAGCGGTGCTCCTAGGCCAGATCTTAGGAAGCCTTTGCCCTGGGTGGAGGACACCATCTCTGTGTCATCTGCTTGGGTTAAGGACCTGGACCACTTCTCCAAAGCCATACTGTTTGGATGGCTACAGAGGGGGAGCAGCAAGCTCACAGCCACCAAGACGGGGAGACCGCAGTATGCTGGTGACTTCCCAAGGCTTGTCCCTAGTAAAGGGTAGAATGTCACAGGCTGTCCTCACCAGGGTTGGCCAAGTTCAGAGAAGGTATTGGGGGTAGTGCCAATGTAAAAGCCTCAGACACTCTCAGATTCCAGACAGGACCTCAGTTCTCTCTCTCACCAGCTATTATCATCAAGAGTTGAGACAGGGCAGCAACCAGCGGCTTCCCTGCATGGATATGCTGGTCAAACACAGATCAGTCCACTGTCAGAGGTCCTATGACCCCCCGCCATCATTCTGTCACCTAACAACATGATGGTGGAAGCCGCTGTTCTATGTTTGAGGTCTGTCAGCTGGGATAGACTTCCTTATCTAATTATGGGGAGATGGAGACAGGGGGATGTAGCATGAATCTTAGAGAGTCTTATTAATAAAGTCAAACCTGAGCCAGGTATTGGGGTAAATGCTGGAAGGTCAGAGAGACAGAACAAGCCATAGCTATCTCACCTTGCTGGATCCTCAGCTGGTCTTGCTTCCTCAGACTGGAAGCCTCTCAGTCCTCATCCAAAATGGGTCTCAGCTGAACTGCTGCTAGAAGCCTGAATACTTAACCAGCCACATGCTTCTCCAGGCCAAAGGCTTCTTCAGGGCAAATGCCTCTCCAGGGCAAATGCCTCTAGTTTCTGGTCCTCACGCTTTATATACCTTTCTGCTTTCTATCACCACTCCCTGGATTAAAGGTGTGGGTCACCACGCCTGGCCGTTTCCAATGTGGGCTTGAACTCACAGAGATCCAGAGGGATTTCTGTCTCTGGAATGCTAGGATTAAAGGCGTGTGCTACCACTGCCTAACCTCTATGTTTCATATTGTGGCTGTCCTGTTCTCTGACCCCAGATAAGTTTATTAGCATACACAATAGTTTGAGGAACACAATACCCCCACAGGGGGATCCCTAAGGTAGCTGAATTGGTGAGCTCCAGGTTCCATTAGAGATCTTCCAAGAACTAAGGTGCAGGACAGTAGAGGAAGACAAGTAAGGTCAACCTCTGGTGTCTGCTGTAAATGCGTGTCCACTCACACATGTATATGTACACATAGGCGTACACACACAGGAATGAGTTCTGTGGCATCTGGAAAAAGCCAGCAGTGACCGCCAGAGCCTCTTTAAAGTGAACTGTCTGTCAGCTAGTCACAGTCAAAGGTTATATATTCTGGAGCCTTCAGGAACAGACCTGTAGGCCACAGTGGCCTGGGGTCATAAGGACTGGACAGGACAAGCTAGCTCCTTCAGTCCTCCTGGGAAGAAAGGAGCCTGATATCAACATCATCATTATTCCAGAGACCCTGGAAGTCAGAATATTCATGCAAAAAGTCCCAATTTCTAAATGCCAGCAAACAGTATTTTAAAATAAGCACTGTGGAGGCAATTTCATAGTTCCACATCTGTCCACAGATCACAAGGACACAAGCCTTCCAGCCTGGAAGTTACAGAGCTCCAGATGGCTGAATGGCCCTGGGGTGACAGGGCTGAGATTGCAGGGGTGTAGACAGATTGCAGGGGTGTAGACAGATTGCAGGGGTGTAGACAGATTACAGAGGTGTACAGGGCATCTGAAGCAGCAGCCATGGGCCTCAAGTACTGAGCTGTGGGACCCAGGAAGTAAGGCCATGAAGGAGGCAGGGTGTAATAGGGACCGTGCTCCCACCCGGAAGGCTTACTGCAGGGCCAGAGTCTCAGCAAGGGCCGCTGGAAAGCATGGAGCTGAGGAACAGCTGAGCTGGAGGCCCTGGCCAACCGCTCCTCAGGGTGGTGTGAGGGAGTTAAGACAGAAGGATTGTTGAGCCATGTGGCAAAGACCTGTAAGCTCTAAGGGAGGCTGAGGCAGGAAAATCTCTAGTTCAAAGCCAAGCTATCAACACAGACCCAGTCTCCAAATAAAAAATACACAAAGGAGGGGCCAGCAAAATGACTCAGTCTAAACTGTTAAATTCACATTTGATTTTTCAAATTTCTCATTCACCTCTAGAACAAAAGTTTTAGAAGAAACCCCAGAACTTTCTAGAAAGAATGTGCCTCCTAGATGGCAGGAAATGAAAAAGAAGGAACCTGGGCATCCAAAGATGACAGGCAGCCTTGCCAAATCCCATTATCTGGAATTCTATTTCCCATTAACTGTTAACCATTCACACATCGAATTCTTCACCAACAGTGACACTATTCTTCACCAACAGTGACATCATACAGTCTGGACTTCGCCTGTAAACTGTCACAGTAGGGCACAGTTTACCCACGTCACCAATGACACTGTACTTGAGATGGGATTATGCTCTGGTCTTGGCTATTCAGTGCTAGGGCCCCTGGCTCCTTCTCATTTATTTGTGATACTTTTGTACGTAATACATCAGTAAAGCATACACACACACACACACACACACACACACACACACACACACCATAATTGACAGTACATGCTTTAAAGCAGCAATTCTCAACCTGTGGGTCATGACCCCTAGAGAGGTCTCATATTGATATTTACATTACAATTCATAACAGTAGTGAAATGACAGTTAAGAAGTAGCCATGAAAATAATTGTATGGTTGGGGGGTCACCACAACACAAGGAATTGTGTTAAAGGGTCGCAGCGTTAGAAAGGTTGAGAACCACTGCTCCAGAGGCTTTTACTGGTAACAGTAATAGTCAGAGATACTCAGAGACATCTCTCCTGGCACGGCTGATCACATGAAGAAGCTGCAGAGGCTCTGGGCTCAGAGCAGGGTTTGGTGTAGGTGGTCTTGGGTGGGGACTAAGCTAGATGGCTTCCAGCTCCACTGTGTGGCCCCTGGCAGAGAGGCGAGACTGCACTAACTTCTTCCAGGGAACCCCATCACATCCCTGCAAGATTGACAGGAATCTGTCAGGCAGGCATCTGAGGCTCTGGTGTTTAGTAAGATGCTAGCAGGCGTCGTCTGCCTGGGGCATCTGTCGATTTGTTCTGTTATTTGAAAGCAAACAAAGAAAATAAAACAAAGCCCAGAAAGCCATCTCTGGTGATGGACATTCTTCAATGTGTCTTGCAGCTGGCATGCCGGCTCACACCTGCCTCCTCGCTGATGTCCAGTACCAAACAATGGGCTACAGAGAGGCCAACTGCAACCCCAGGGTGCCTGCAGCAGCCCTCAGCGGTGACTTGCCCCCCTTCTGATCTCCCTTTGGGGGAAAATGTCCCTCAACTGTTCCCCATCACTGTCTTCAAGTGGTACCCTGGGCCCGGAAGAGCTGCAGAGGGAGGTATATGAATGAGAACACTGCTCAGGCTGCAGATGGAGGGGACAGGCATGTCCCATTTTAGGGTTTTTCATTTCCACGGTGCCTTTCCTGGGGGTGAAGTGGATCTGCCCCAGCCTGAGGCTTGCCCTTCCCAAGAGAGTCTCCCTAGGTTCCTGTCAGAGCGTCCTGCCGAAGGACCAGCCCTGCACAATGGCAGCCAAGGTTCTGGGGTCTCTCGGAACAACAGCCTACATGCCACATCAGCTCTGTCTGTCCCTAGTTTGTCAACCTGACAAAAGCTAGGGTCATCTAAGAATAGGAAACTTCAACTGAGAAAATGCTTCCATCAGACTGGCCTGTAGGCAAGGCTGTAGGACATTTTCTTGATTAATGATTGATGTGCTGGGGCCCTGCCCATCGTGGGAAGTGCCACCCTTGGGCAGGTGATCCTGGCTTGTATACAAAAAGCAAAACCTGAACAAGCCATGAGGAGCAAGCCATTAAGCAGTCTGGCCTTTACTTCAGTTCCTGCTACTAGGTTCCTACCTTAATATCCCTCAATGAAGGGCTGTGGCCTATAAGGCGAAATAAACCCTTTCCTCCCCAAGTTGCTTTTGGTCATGGATTTTATCCCAGCAATAGAAGGCAAGGTAAGACAGTCCCCATCCAGCTGTCTGTCATCTCTCAGTGCTTAGGCTCCTTTCCTTTTGTTTCCTGACATCTATGACCCAAATTCTAGAAAGTTCTAGAAGTTTCTTCTTGACATTCTTTCCAACAAATCTGGGGCAGCAAAGTTTACCCAGTGAACACTGAGGATGAAAATGGGCTGCTAAAGATGGGAGGGAGGAAGCAACCACCAGGCCTTTACATTCTGGTATCCTCCAGAGGGGCCTCTCCCTTCTGGAAAGGTCAGCAGGGTCTTTGGGCTGTGACAGAAGCAATTAGAATCCACCAGACCAAGGAAGGGAGCAGACAGTCCCTCCCTGAGCTTGCCACTGTCAGCTTCTTAGGAACCAGAGAGGAGAGTTGGACTCTGGATGAGAAAATTGGGGGGAAAAGTGTCTTGAGACATAGAAGAAGCCAGCAGCTAACCCCAGACCCAAGACAGTGAAGGGAAAACCCACCACCTCACGGTGCAGGAATACCTATTGCCATTAGCTGTCACCTCTGTCTTCAGTGGCCTCTCCCATAAATAGCCACCAGGCGAGGAAGAGGCTCTAGATGTGTGACTGGATCGAAGCTTTATCCCTGGCTTCAGACGGCAGGGAACTGTATGGTCTGAAAGGCAAGTGGGCAAGCTGACGACTGAGGAGCGAGTGGGACGGGGTGATGACATAGCCTTGGAGTCCATGGCTGTCTGGGAAGAGAATCCCCTATGATAGAGACCTTGTTAAACTCCCAAACACCATCACTCCCTCCAGAGTGCAGCCACAACTCACCAAAGACCCTTCCAACAGCATTGCTAGCCATGACCTGAATTCATCAAGACATGAATGTAAGAGGGGCCTGTGGGGACCGGAAGAGGGAAACAATGGAGCAACCCTCACAAGTCGGGACATAGGAGCTCACTGAAGGCCCTCTCCTCCCACCTACTCGGGCCTTTCCTAC
>CABHPR010131032.1:2635-40054 GCA_902168415.1 Peromyscus melanophrys | reverse complement strand
AAAAAACAAAAGACAATAATGTGGGAAAGAGACTAGTAAGGGGTTGGTTATTTGGGATAGGAAGGAGACTACAGAGGGCAGGGGATTACAGTAATCACCATGTACTTTATACATGTACGAAACTGTAAAAGAACTCAATAAGAGTTATTTTTTAAATGCAATAGAGAACTGGCCTGCATAGAAAGCTAGATGCCCTTCATGAAACTGTGGCCATAACAGCATCTGTCAGTCTGTCTGTCACTGTCTTTTGTCTGTCTCCACTTTTATTTTTTTGCAGCCCTCTATGTACTACGCCTCTACTTCTGGGTTTCTGCCCATTCATAATTCCACCTATACTTTTGCCTTCCTAAAATATTTGACTCTGATCGTATCTCCCAAGTTGTTTGATTCTGTTATTTTGGTCAGACTTCTCAAGAGAGAAGACCTTGTTGGTTTGCTAAAGTTGCCACCAACAAAATCAGAGCGCTCCCTCCCCGCCCCCCCCCCCCCCCGAAGAATGACATCTTAGGTCACTTGGCATTCTCAAGCCCAGACAACATCCGCAGTCCCACCAGGAGTAGCCAAATTTACAGTGGTCAGTGTCCACATGTGGAAACCTAGACACAAAACAGCCCATTGTTTCTTTGCTCATAGTGGGAAAGTGGACCCAGCAGGCTCTTAGGAAATAGTAAACTACACAGTACAGAGCGGCTGTATGTCCTTTCTGTGTCCAGCCCAGAGCATCTACAATTATCTTTGCGGTAATTGGCAGTTCTTCCCAAATATCATTATAGGATTCCTTTTATGTATTAGTGAATTCTAATTTTGTGGGTAGTGTTTTTTTTCTGATGAAATTATACTCTTGGGAACTTATGCATATTACTGAAGACTGCAAAATACACATTAGCATTTTCTCAAAATCATGAATACTGACCCCAGAGTATGAAGTAAAATTGTAAAAAAAAAAAAAAGGGAAAAAATTAAGGTAAAATTACACCTAGCTATTTCTTCAAATACCCACTGAATTCATATGCTAAAGAAAATCTCATTTCCTTTATGGCACTTTAAATTACTACTTGTATCTTATCTTCTGGAAATTCTTTATGAATTTAACCTAAACAAACTCTATTTGCCAGCCATTTCTGTTCTTCAGAGGCCATCCTGTCATCCATGAACAGTTGCCCTAAAAAGCATACAGAATACTTCCAAACAAATGAACAAATGGCCAGTTAGGAGAAACTTTGTTCTCAGTCCACAGTCAGAAGATGGAAACTGTTAAAGGCCGTTAATATAGGACTTAAAATCTGTTTTCTGAAAAAACATACTATGTACATGAAAGAAAATGATATAATGCTGATTATTCTGCTAGGAACTCTCTCACTTTCCAAAATTCTTTTTGCAGATTGAGTTCATCCTGTGGAGGGTGGTAGAAGTAGAGATCTTCTGTTTCCTCTATGGATGAGGGAAACTTTATTCTGTGTTCCATATCTGGCCATTGGCTTAAACTCATGTTTGTAATATCTACATGGAACAGGGACCAAAGGCTTTCCATTGTGCCTGAAAGCACTTAGAAGGCTGGATTGTGCCCCACAGGGAATGAGGTATTTCTGGCAATGAGGTTGGCTAGAACAATAGGAGGCAAACAACTCAGTTTTCTGGGGGGGCGGGGGGGGATGATCTAAATCACTAATGAAAAAAACAAAAAAATGTTATCTTCCTAAAAACACTTATAAGCTGCAAGACAGAAAATAACAACAACAATAGAAGAAAGAAAAAATCCAAGGCCAAAATCAAAGCTCCGGCTAGAAGCTAGAGCAGACAGGGGTATGCTTTAGCCACTGTGGCCCCAGGGCATTTCTAAAGTGAGAACTTGAGAGGTGATTTTCAAGTCCTCGTTAGAGGCTGCAGACTAGAGACAAAGTGGGTGGTCTAATAAGAGACCTTTACCCTCATAGAGCCAGGACTCCAAAGGGTTCCACTCTCAGCTTAATAATTAATTGGAAGAAAAGTTATCACATGCACACACCCTCACTGAAGATTTCAAGGAACGTTTTTTGGCATTAGATAAAGAAGAGAAAAAAATTATAAGAAAGACAAATGGTAATGACAAGCTAATTCTTATGGAGAGCCTTTGCTCAAATTCATATAAACACACTCAAATAGTACGTTTAGTTTAAAGATATCCAGATTGGGATGGTTCCCAGGCACCTGGCAAAAACAAACCTCAATCCTATCTGGAAGAATTTGCCTTCATTCTAGACCTCAAAGGACTCCCACAATTAGTTCTCCAAGGAATACAAAACCATGCACAAAAACCACCATTTCAGAGTAAAGATTAAAAGCTAGACTTGAAAATATCAGCAAGTGAAGGAAATGACAGAGAATGATCATGTTCATTTGTGCAGGAAGCAAACAAACTTTTGGAAATGTAAAACCTAAGTTAAAATAAAAATCAGCAACTGCCTTAATGATATATAAAACACAACTGAGAAGATATAGAAATTGCATTGAGTCTGTCTGGAAAAATTCAGCCATTGTCTTTCAAATATTGCCTGCATGTCATTATATTGTCTGGAAACTATAATCACTTAATTGCTATAAAGTAACAGATATTCACCATTATCTAAATAGTTAGAACTCTAGGTGGTGAGAGAAAGGGGATAGAGCATGGGCAATACTCAAAGCTTTTCCAGATATGGCTGAAAATAAAAGCTGTTCAAAGATGATGGTAAATCCCAAACATGAGGAGTTAAAAATAAACTGATCCTAGATGTAGGAGAATGGAAACCATGAAAAATAAAATACACTCTTAAAAGAAACACCCTCCAAAAAGGAGTACAGGGATCAGACTGACAGATGATACTACACACTAGAGTAGAGTGGGATGATATCTTGGCATAACTGAGTTTCGTTTATTTCTTCTTTGATACCAAACTACATCAAAACCCACTGGCTTAAACTACAGTGAGCACTCGTTCCTTGAGTCTATGGTGTTGGCGGGGTGCGACAACGGGCTCTCATCTCCTCCTCCTGGAGCATTGCCCAATCAGATGGGAAACAAAAGCTCCAGATGTGGGTGTCTCCAGGGGCTGGTTCACTTTCCTTCCCAGGTGTGGTTGGGTTCCAATAATGAGCACCACAGAATAGTAAAGCAGAAGCACAAGAAGTCATAGTACGTCACCTCCGCCATACTCTTTTGATCAAGAAAATCCCAAACACGGAATTAATTAAAGATAGAGGGCAGATTCCCATGAAAAGATGGCAGTGTTCTGAAAAATAACACAGGAAGAGACACTTTTCAATATCATCTTTCACACATGAATTCTGCTAAAATACTGTCTGTGGCCATGAGTCACACCCCTTGCAAATACAAAGTGTATTCACCTTCCTCTTCAAGACCTCAAACCCCACAGTATAAGTTTTAGTCTTAAAATTGTAGACTATCATCTCCTAAGTGAGATTTCGGTGTGGCCAAGGCTTCTCATGAGTAGTTGGCAACTGTCTCCACATATATACCTTCTGTGGAGTGGTAGAACTAGCATATAATGGCCACTCTAGACATTTCTATTCAAACATGGTAAAAGCAGGTGCACATGGAAGCCACCAATCTCTGGAAACTCTGAAATCTGGTAAATGTGTGTGTCTCTTGACTATGTCTGACTGCTATCTCTTGGGGTTATCTCCCGAAGATGTTGGCTCCTCTTTCTGATGTCTTTCTTTTTCCATTAAAGCAAGCCCATGTTTGCAGTGGGTGGTTTTCTCAGCCTGATAAATAGATGTTTCATGGTTTTTAAAACATTCTTCTTATTTTGCAGTAGGTCTGCCATTTTTAGGCCGCTCTTGAAGTATTTATTTCATTTAATTCTCTGAAGCATTGTGGATTTTCTATCAATCATACTGGAGTTTCCTCTACTAGACAAAAACCAAAACCACAAAATTCTTTAGATAGACCTTCTCCAAGCCCCATGGAGGATATTGCTTGCTGCTAGACAGTGGACCCATGATTCTTAGAAGCCCTATATTTTAAGGGAAAGAATCTGTGAGACAGGTACGTCTTTAAGATCCTTAGAGGCTCAGAGAAAGCAGAGAGAACAGAGAAAGGTTCTTTTTAAAAATGCTGTGCCTTAAGATCAGTAGAAGGCATCAAGAGAAAGTCTTGCAGATTTTGCCCGGCTTTTTAGGCCAAGGCTCTTTTCCACTTGGAAAGCATTTCAAAGTTTAGGGGAGCCGGGGAAGAGCCAGAGCCTTGACAGTTTACTTTTGTTGTTGTTGGGTTCCTTTTGCTTGTTTCTGTTAGTTCTGTTTTCAGTGTTTCGTATTTTAAAGTCAACAATCCAACCAGGAAAACCATGGACTCATTCATGTCCAGTGTTGCTACCTAGGCATTGCTGTGACACGCACCTCTTCTCGGTAGGTTTAAGAATTTAATGGAATGGCCACATGACAGTGAAACGGGCTGGGTAACCAACTGCCCGCTTACCTAGTGATTCTGGAAAAGAGTGAAAGAGAGTTGCAATTGACAATGAACAGTCATTGCCACAGTCATTAGTGTTAAGGAGTCTTTATGCCAATAGCAACGCTCCTAATCAGACTGAGCCCATCTGTCTCCTAAACTCTTGAACCATTGTGCCCTAGCATCATCCTCTCAGCTCAGATTCACAGCCCTGTCACTCTTCATTCTGAGGGCCCAGGCCTCCTCAGGCGGCACCACTCTGTACACATACCCTCTTGTATGTCTTCATCACTAGCTTCTTTCCCGCACAACTTGTCTGTATTCTCCAATAATGAAATCAGATCCCGTGCCCTGTTGCCTAATTAAGGACGTCACTCTAGTAGTTTTTGTTCATAACCCATAACCATGCTTTTTTAAGACCCCAGCCAGAATATCCTATTGAGATAAAGTCAGATTGTGTTGTCCTACCTCTGCTCAAAACCTACCTGGATCTGAGCAGAGTCAAAGAACCTGTATTTCTAACCATCCTGTGGCTAAGGCTACTGGAATGTAACTCACAGAGGAGCCAGCCTCTAGAGGTTTCATTAGCACTGTCCCATTGAAATATAGCACAGGGTATGTGTGTTCATTTAAATTATCCAGTAGCCATAATATAAAATAATAGCTGAATTTAAATTAAGTAATACATTTTATTAATTCCCATATCACAATTATTTCACCATAAATTCAATTAAAATGTATGAATGAGAATGTTTACATTATTTTCTCATGATACGTCTCTAAAACTCAATGTGTACCTTATCTGCAAGACATAAACCATTTTGAACATTTCAAATTCTCAATAAGCCCACTAACCTAGAGGGTTATTAGAGAAAGCAGACCTGAGCTTTATTTATTATTTCTCCTGTCTCTATATTTCTGTTTTTAAAGAATGAAAGCTGCATAAGAATATACACTTTAAATGTGTTAGCTAATGAACCACATCACACAGAGTATCTGGCCTTAATGGCTCTCAAAAATATCTAAATAAATCGATTGGTGAATATCTTCAGTGTACCGAGAGAAAACACTGACTTAGCCTCTTTCTATACCATGTCTCAGAACCACTCAAAGAAATAAACTCACATTACACACAGCACTAAACTGCTTTTATTTTTTTAAAAATCTTTGCAAGTTTCATGTTTTGTGTTCATTCCCCTCTCCCGACTCTCCCGAGACCTACCCCTCCTCCTACCCACCCAACTTTGTATCCCATTTTTTTTTAATTCTTCAAGACTAATTTGTGATGCCTATATTATTAGATATGCCCTCCTCCAGCAAATAACAATTGTCAATAGCTCCACAGCTAGGGGTGGGATTGTGTGTTCAACTCCCCTCTCCATGTGGGATTTGCCTTGGCTTGGGATCGCAGTTTTGTGTATGCTGTCCCAACCACTGTGAGTTCAACTATGCAGCTGCCCTGCTGTGTCCAGAAGATGTTTCCTTGTAGTCACCCATTGCCTCTGGCTCCTACGCTCTTTTCTCATTGCTTATACAACGATCCCTAAGCCTTGGGAAGGGGATGAGGCTCACGTGTTCCCTTTAGGGCTGAGCATTCTGCGCTCTTTTATTCTCCACATTCTAGCCCGTTCTTATTTTTCCTTGACTTCTTATCTTACTCCATCAACAATTTGCTTGAGTTTTTTTGTTGTTGTTGTTGTTGTTGTTAACACAAATTTTGGTTGGTGTATGTTCATTATACTTAGTGATAGGCTTCACAAAGACATTTCAAGCAAGCTTATCATGCATTTTTAGTGCATCCCCTCCCCCATTTCTCCATTCTGCCCCCTCCTCTTTCCCTCTATTGCTATTCCCATTCCCGTCCTCAACATCTTTGCTTCTATTTTTATGTTATGTAACTACTATTGCAGGATCTGCTTTGGGGGAGACCAGAAACTCTGCCCTCAAGCTAATCTTAGGGCATCCTACTGAAAGTAGCTGGATATCAACCGTTGTCTACAACTCCCTGTCACTATTGGAAGAGGTCACATTTCACTTACAAAGGAAACCTGAAACTAAGTTTAATGCTCAGTGGTTTGATGCTCGGCAGAATCCCTCATGCAGCTGACACATCCACTTTTCCATGGAACAGAAGAGTCAAAGAGAGCAATTTGTTAGGAAGCAACCTCCAGCGCCTCACCCAAGGCCCATTAGCATGCCTGGAAAAGGGAAACTGGAGCCTCTCTCCAACATTCCACAAGAGTGACAAGGCTTTCTTTATAGTTTGCTGTGGTGTTGACAACTGTGGAAAAAGAGAAAATGCACACAAAACAGTCCCCGCGATAATTTAGCAAGAGCTGGACAGTCCCGCTTCATCTTAAGGGACAGAAACAAAAAGGCTTTTATACAGAGCTCTTTCTCCGAAGTCAGCATCTTTGAAAGAGGACCCGCTCTCGCCGCCTGCTTCTCCCAAGCATAAACATTTTCAGCCACCTCTTTGACTCTCAAGAGTTAGGGCCCAGGGTCTGGGGAGGAATGCCGTGTTCCAGTATTAAATGCTTTGTCAGCTCTCGCCTGCGATCCCTGGGGTCTTTTAGTACAATATAGCTGTCTGAAAGGGAATTTTTTTTTCCCCAGCATAACCAATTCTGTAGCTCTGATATCCCAAGTTCTGGATCAGATTTGTTTTGATAATGCATACTTCAGCTTCTCTAGAGAAAGTTCCACTTCTGTCATGACATGTGAGTGGGGTTCAATGGACGGTTGATGGTTTTTCTTCCACCTTTGACATAAATTTTTTTCCCATTTGTGGCTCTACTCCAGCTATTTTCCATGCAGGCCATCCATGGAGGAAGAATATGCATTTTGTGCCATAGAACCATTGATGCCCTTTGAATACAATGGAGTCCAAGTCCCTATGCCTACTGTGGAGCTTCTGCTCTTAAAATACAAAAGAAAATCCATATCCCACTGCACATCTCTATGATAAATTAGATAACACAGAAATCATAGAAAAAAAATAAAACTCAATACTGAACTATATATAGAGGAAGTCCAGAGACAAGGGAAAGAGCTGAACATTTTTATAATATTACAATTTGCTTTATTTTTAATTGATGCGTAAAAATTTTGCACATTGTGTGGGAGAGTGGTGTTTCAATATAGCTGTGCATTGTGCCATGATCAAATAAATGCATTTGGTATATCCATCACCTAGAATGGCTATCATTTCGTTGAAGGAAAAGATTCAAATTTCTCTCTCCTGTGTTTGGAGACAGGTAGTGCAGTATCCTTGACTACAGCCCACCTTCTGATGAAAGATTATCAGAGCTCAATCCTCCTGTTTAACTGCAACTCTGTACCCTTGACTGTCACTCAGTGACCTCCTGCCCCCAAGCTACTCCAGGCTCTGCTAACCTAAGGAGTCCATGAGGTCACCTCTTCTAGATACTGTACACAGTTAAAAATCGGTCCGTGTTTGTCTTTATGTGCCTAGCTGTATCCCATTTGACATAATGATCTCCACTTTCATTTAAGATATTGTAAGCAACAAGACTCCATTATTTGTATGGCTGCCTAGACATTATGCACATGTACCACATATTCCCAGACCTTTCATCAGTTGACAGACACCTGGGCTGAACATTAGAAATTTAAGTAAAGAGAGAAAAAAAAATCCACTATCTTCGGAAAGCATTCTCTATAAAAATGAGTTCCAATCTACAGAAGTGATTCCTTTGCTTGTTTTCTTATTCCCAAGACAATCACCCTCACTTTCTTCAGGTTTTTGCTCCAATGTACATTCTCAATAACATCTATACTACCACTGAGATATTTTGATTTAAAATTACAAAGCTACAGAGAGCTGTGGCACCCCCATGTAACCCCAACAACTGAGGGAGGGAGCTGAGGCAAGAGGATCACAAGTTCAAGGTCAGCCTGGGCTATCACAAAACAAAATAAAATCCCCAAACCAATTTCTCCCTTGCCATGCTTTCTCTTTTACTATACTATATATCATCTTCAAATAGTCAACATAATTTGTTGTCAGTAAGACTTATTATTCACTGTATTAAAAGCAAGCCCCACAGTGGGAGGAATCATTGCCATGCTTGCTAGAGTACCCAGAATAGTATCTGACATTCACTAGCCATCCTTGAATGAATGCATAAGTGAATTAGTGAATTGAAAAGCAAGTAATGTAGCAGCCACTCTGGACTTTCTGGAGACACAAAATAATATATTAGATAGTTCTAGATCTAGAATTTCAACCTGAAACCCTTTTTTCAGGGGCCAGGACAGTGTAGTAAAGAAGTGATATGAGTAAGACATAACACAAGAGAAAGTAAGGGGGTTCAGGGATGTAGGGAAGGCATACCTTTAATAAAGACATCAAGCTAAATTTTGAGTCTCTGTTAAATACAATATGCCTGTGGTGGGCGTGGGGTAACACACTGTGATCAGTGGAAGTCTGTGTATTTCCTAAGATATTTTTAAAAAGTTACATTTCCCAGAGATATGCCAAAATGCCCAACAAAAGCAACTTAAGAAAGGAAGAGTTTATTTCAGCACACAATCCAAGAATCCAGTGTATCATGCCAGGGGAGCCTAACGACAGGGGTGTGAAGCGGTTGACCACAACACACCCACGGTCAGGAAGTAGAACAGATGGATGCTGATGCTCAGCTGGCCTTTTTCATTTTTATGCTGAACAGAAGCTTTCACGTCATCCTGCACTCACAACTGTATTTCTTACACAGCAACAACTGACTGATACAAAAACTACAATATGCTTCCCATAACAGTCTCCAAAATTATAAACCAAGCTTAAATTAACTGTGTGGGATTTTATTTTGCAAGTAATGCATAGGAGTACATCGCTCTGTAATCACAAAATTAGGAAGATGTGGTACAGTATCTCATCTAACATTCTTGGAACTAGTGTGTTATGACTTTTCTTTCTTATTTTAATTTTCAGTATTTGCAAAAATATAAGAAGATATTTTGTGAAGGGGACAAATATCTAAATAGGAAATCCATCTATATTCAATATATACATGATCCAGTCAACATCATATAATTTTATACGTCGTTTTAGTAACTGTGAGAATGAGATACATTTTATATTATAAAATTCTCCAGTTGTGATGCCATATCAGTATTGCGAAAGTTTCAGAATTTGAGGCATTTGAAATTTCTTATTTTTGTAGAAGAGATTCTCTGCTTATAACACGTAGAGTCTATTTCAGTGAGTGTCTTTATTGTAAATGAATTGGCTCTAACAAAATTCTACTATTAGAACAAAGATTTTTTTCTGATTCATAAGCTTCACCAAATATGGCAATAAATGAGAAGATTTCTTAAAACACGCACACATATGCATAGTTTAATTGAAATTTTCATACATGGAAGCGTAATGTGATCCTCTTCTTGACCCCCAGCGCCCTAGGCTGTCTAAGAAAAACCTTAGTACAAGGTAAGGTTTATCCCCTTCACACTGTTGGTTGGGAGGTCCAAGTAACCCACAAAAAATACAGATTATTGCCATTTCTCTTAATTTCCTGCCAGAACTTGAGGGTAAGACCCCATTGCAGAAGACACCACAGACTTTTGTCATTGGTTTAGAAAAAGTCAAGGTGATACTGACCTAGAAACCTTCATTCTGAGGGATATTACTCATAGTGTTGGAAGGTGCAGTGTGGGCTGCCAGGGAATGAAGTATCAACAGTCCTACTCAGCTGTTAGTGCTGTGAGGGACAATATTGACCAGCCTGGATAGATGTACCTAATGGTGTAATAGTGGCGGTAATATCTTAGGATTAACCAACAGTGGTCTGGGTGAGTGTGAGGCCCACTCGATAGGAAGGAATTCACCCCTGGTACACTGGCTGAGAATTCTAGCCAAGAACCAGTTGCTGAAAAGGGCCCTAGAGGATAACCTACTCCTACTATTTTTCTAAATTAATATAGTGTCCAACTGCCTTCTATATGTTTAACCTTATAACTATGGTTAAGTGAAGCTCTCACCCCACATCAAAGAAATTTCTTTTGTTCAGCAGGTAAAGACGAATGAATATACAGAACCACTACTGGTCAAAGTGAAGAGGTTAAGCGACTGTGGAATGCCCAGCCACAAATGGGACACTACATTCAAGGCTCAGAAGACATCATGGAAGAGCGGGTAGAAAGAGAATAGATACAGAGAACCAGGAGGACTGCTTTGTGATAATGTCTTCTGAACATGATAAGCCTGCTGCAACCATGAGCTCTCACAATAAGGCTACCAGCACAAGACCACACCAGTCAACATGCCAACATGGATGAGGGTTCACAATGCCCTACCCCTAATTGAAGAGCTACAAGCAGCCAATGGCTGATGCGGGAGAAAGAGTCGGTTTTCTTCAGGGATGAGCCCATGGTAGGTCACCCAAGCCTAAGTCCTCAGCCTTAAATTTACATACATATGGACGACATTAATGAGACTCAGGAGGTTCTATTATCTACATGTGTATATAACAGTAAGAATCACAGAAGAGGACATGAGTTTGAGAGGTGGATGCAAAAGAGAACGACACAGGAAGAGTTGGAGAAGATGGGGTGAAATGACGTAAACATAAAAAATTCATGTCTGAAATTCTCAAAAAAAAGTTTAAAAATGTTAAACATTTAGTTTAAATTTTCTTTTACTAATTGATTTTTTTCTTAAAAAAAAAACCATAGTAGGAAAATAAACATTCATTGTAGATTTCCTTTTTTCCATTATTTTGTGTGTGGGATCACACATGTTCCATTGTGAATGTACATGTGGATTTGAAAAAACTTCCAGGAGTCTGTACTTTGATCCCAGAGATCAGACTTGGGTCCTTAAATTTGGCGGCAAGCTCTTTTATCTGTTGAGCCACCTCACTGGCCCTCAATGTAGCCTTCAAATAACACTTAGAGATGTAGGTTTTGTCTATTTTGGAATTTTAAAACTATAAATTCTTCCTCTTTGCACTTTGTTTTCCTTTAAAAATTCTAATCCCTCCCCCATCATCCCATCAAGGGATAGGAGTCACTGGTTGAATTGAAAGAAAGTCAGAAATAAAAAAAATGTGAAAATGAAAGATATTTCAGTTAGCAATTTTAAATATGGTTTGCTTAAGAGGTATTTGATGAAAGAGATCAAGAAGAATGGGTGGCATTTCGTATATCTTGGGACTCAGGTTTGCCCCCAATCTTCTGTCTTTCCAAGTCTAGAAAGAAAAGCAATGGTGAGGATGAACAGTGAGGGCTGGAACAAACACAAAAGATTCTACTGCTTTGGGCAACATTATAGTTATTCATAGCCTTGAGTAGACATCTCCAGGTCCACTCCAGCCACTCTCCCTGCAGAACTCGTCAGGTAATCCAAGTCTTCCAGTCACGCAGTCCTGGTAAACTATTTCAGAAGAAAGATGTCCCCTCCCTGCCTCACTCTTGAGCCAGCCACCCTCAAATGTCAATCATCTCACTTCTGGCTAGGATCACAGTAGTTAAACAGGTGACACTGGCATTAGATTGTGCTGTGGATATCACTCTGTATCAATAAAGCACTGATTGGCCGGTAGCCAGACAGGAAGTATAGGCGGGACTAACAGAGAAGAGAAGAGAGGGAACTGGAAGGTGAAAGGAGAGAGACTGGCTGGAGCCGCGGCGAGGAGAAGGAAGATGTAAAGTACCAGTAAGCCACGAGCCACGTGGCAAAGTAGAGATTAATAGAAATGGGCTAAATATAAGAGTAAGAGCTAGACAATGATAGGCCTGAGCTAATGGCCAAGCAGTTTAAATAATGTAAGCGTCTGTGTGTTTATTTTATGAATGGGTTCGGTCAGGGAATCAGGGACTGGCGGGACTTGGGAGCTGGAGAGAAGCTCTCCAGCAACAAGATTGAGCGCGCAGCAAACTATCATCTCTAGGAACCTCAGAGAAAATCATGAGCTCATTGCAGCTCTCAAAAGAAACGTGTGAGCCTGGTATGACCCAGAGTTCTGTGGCCTTCAACTCCATTTTAGTTCTCGGCTTCCTTTCTTCATGTTATTCCCATGAAACATCTGCTGCCTTTCATGAAATCCCATGGATTTATGGTGCCATTAGTGTCTTGGAAAGCAAGTACATCTCTTCCCAGATGTTCTTTTGTATAAAGCTTTTTCCTACCCTGTACCAGTTCAAATAAACCAAGCCATGGATCAGATTTGAAAGAAGGCACAAACCTCACTCTTTGTCACATTCCAGATGTTGTAGATAAATATTATGGCAGTCTGAGTGCATGATGTGTGTGGATGCTGGTAGGGATGAGATGGGCTTCTGCCCAAGTGGGCAGCATAGACCATGGTGGTGTCTGCCCTGTTATTTTCCCAGGGCCTCTGTCCTGCCATGCAGAGGAAGTGACACAGTTTAATTCGGAATCTGTCATAGAGCTTTAGAATCAAGAGTTCCTGCAATGTCCATCATTATACCTAGTTTAATTCAAAACCCCAAGATATATAAAAGTACACAGCTCAGGCTGGTTATTATCCACCACCTAAGAGTCCTTGCAACCTCATTATGACTTGTATAATCATGGGTAGGGTAACTTGACCATGAAGACTCATCTTAAAAGTGGGATGACTTTATAGGCTTACAATTCATACAAATCATTTTCATTTTCCACAAATGCACTTATTTACTCATTATTTTATCTTGTGGTACATGTGTGTAAACACACCAGTGAGAGGCTGAGTCATGAGGATCATTCAGAGACTGGGCTGCACAGTGGCTCTTGAGAAGAAGAGGAGGAGGAGAAGATGAATTGAAGAATCACAGGAAGGATAACCCCCCATCCCCAGAACTTCTTTTTCCCTTACATTACAAAATGTGGTCTGGAGGCTCCTCCCAAAGTTTGGAAGGAGATACTCCAATTCTATGGCAGAATTGTGAACAAGTCACCATCCACTGGGATGCGTCTACAAGGACCACTCTGTTCTTTCTAGACTGAGCTTCAGTATCCTTCTCAATACTATACTGCAGTAGCCATTAACTCCATTCTAACCTGGCGTGGGAGACAAAACTTACTTTTCCTTTTGTGCATAAATAACTTCACAAGAGAGGGGAAAGTGACTATTGTCAAAGAGGAAAAGAAATGCGTGTGTCCTTGCTACTTACTTCCAAGTCTTTTTGTTTGTTTTGCTTGTTTGTTTGTTTGTTTGTTTGTTTTCAAGACGAGGTTTCTCTGTGAAACAGTCCTGGCTGTCCTGGAACTCACCGTGTAGATCAGCCTGTCCTCAAACTCACAGATATCCACCTGCCTCTGCCTTCCAAGTGCTGGGATTAAAGAAGTGTACAACCACCACCCGGCTACTTCCAAGTCTTTATGGTCCAAAGGCCTTGTTAACAGTTACCCTTGCTTTGATGTTCTTCTTGAGGTCCTGGTCTCAAGAATTCAGGTCTAGAATCTGTACTGTCTTATGCTTCGTGGTCCATCCCATTCAGCGGCATATAAACCACAGCAATTGTACAATAACTATGCTGCCTTTTCTATTCTCTCCTTTACTGCGTGTTTCATTTAGTCAATTTTGAGGAGAACTTCTTGCGTTCTAGGCTTTGAAATTTTTGTAATTAAGAAAAAAAACTGGCCAGGTGGTGGTGACGCATGCCTTTAATCCTAGCACTTGGGAGGTAGAGCCAGACAGATCTCTGTGAGTTCAAGGTCAGCCTAGTCTACAGAGCGAGATCCAGGACAGGCACCAAAACTACACAGAGAAACCCTGTCTCAAAAAATAAAAAAAAAAAAGGAAAGAAAGAAAGACCTGTTCTCAAGTTTGTTTGTTTGTTTTTAAAAAAAAAAAAACTAACTAGTAATAAAAATGGCTTAAATTTGATGTTGCTTAAATAGCTCATATATTTGTATCACATTGAAGTAGCTAACTATAAATATATTGATTATGGAAAATAAAATTATATTAACATAGAACCTTAAAATCACAACTAGAGAAAATATTAAAATGTGCCAATTAAGATATAAAGGATGAGGAAGAAGGAGAACTGGACAAAACTATGTAACTCTGCTGAATTTTAAAAAAAGATTTAGATGTATTTATTTCAGTTTCTTTTATGTGTAGGAAAGCTTTGCCTGATTGTATATATGTACACCATTTGTGTTTCTGGTGCCCTCAGAGCCAGAAGAGGGCTTCTGATCACCAGCCCTGGAGTTACAGATGGTTGTGAGCCACCATGTAGATGCTAGGAAATCAAACCTAGATCTTCTGTAAGAACAATATGTTCTCTAAAGCACTGAACCATCTCTCCAGACCCTGTAATTCTATTTTTGAAAAGAACACCCACTTAAAATGAGAATAAAAGGTAACACATGATATTTAAAATTTATAACCTGTGTTCAAAATTAACAATCAGTTTTTCCAGCCAAGATCATTTTGGTATCACATTGTTGAGTTCCAACTTGTTTCTTTCCCATCTACTAACCACAGTGATCTGTAGCATGAATCTTAAAGAGTCTTATTAATAAAATCAAACCTGAGGCCAGTTATTGGGGTGAACACTGGATGGTCAAAGAAACAGAACAAGCCACAGCTATCTCACCTCGCCGGATCCTCAGCTGGTCTTGCTTCCTCAGACTGGAAACCTCTATGTCCTCATATCCGAATGACTCTCAGCTGAACTGCTGCTAGAAGCCTGAATGCTTAACCAGGCCAAATGCTTCTCCAGGCCAAATGCCTACCCAGGCCAAATGCTTCTAGTTTCTGGTCCTCACGCCTTATATACCTTTCTGCTCTCTACCACCACTCCCTGGGATTGAAGGCGTGCTTTCTGGGATTAAAGGCACGAGTCACCATGCTTGGGTGTTTCCAATGTGGCCTTGAACTCACAGAGATCCAGAGGGATTTCTGTCTCTGGAATGCTAGGATTAAAGGCGTATGCTACCACAGCCTATCCTCATGTTTAATATTGTGGCTGTCCTGTTCTCTGACCCCAGATAAGTTTATTAGCATACACAATATTTTGGGGAACACAATACCACCACAGTGATCCTCACTGTGAGATGCTCAATAGCACATAATGAAGTCATCTGAATGTACATGTAGGCCATGGCTGAGGTGCTGAGAATGGAAGATGTTATGATGGGCTCCAGGAACAACAACAGCAACAACAAAAACCCTCTCCCACTTCGTTCTGTGATGGGTTCATTGATAAATGTTGTGAGTCAATCAGATACACATGCAGAGTCAAATACTAAGGAATTCAAAGCTATGGAAGTTGGAAAAGTGTTACTTATCTGATATATATCTTTTCACATCCAATCTTGACAGTGGTGGAAAAACACAGTGTCTGAATAAAGTTGATGTTCACTATGGCTAAAAAATTAATTGCATCAACTATGAAGGAAAAGAAAGATGTCATGAGGTCAAAATATGCCAACATCAAAGTTTCAGATGAAAAGAATGCAGTCCATAAAATCCCTTTGCATCATTTCAGAGCACCTGCATTTGTACCCATTCCTAAGGATAACCATTTACTTAAAACCTCAAAGCAGAGAACCCCAGGCCATGGACCTCTGCAAACACCTACATTGTAATAGTCAGATTTGAGAGGTTTAAGGTCTTATGCAAGATTGCAGTTAGAGGAGTCAATTTGTGAATGTGAAAGCATCCATTGGCATGCTTCTTGTCTCTAAAATTAAGTGTAGTCATCCTAGGAAAATGGTCATAGAGATGTATCCACATTAACACAGCAGCAAGAACTGGTTACTATTTAACACCCTGCTTTCTATTTCAGAGATTCCTTTCTTTTTCAGCTTCAAAATTTTGCTAATAAATAGATTTGGCTTTATTGCAGTTATATAGGACTCAAAGCTTTTTTTTCTCTGATCTGTTTACTGGGAAATCAAGCTTTTTGATTCTATGATTCTAAACCACCCACAAAGATGTCTAGTCCTAGTAGAATCCGACAGGAAAATTAGATGCTTAGGAAGGAAAACAACCAATTGATGTAAGGTAGTATACATGACATCATGGGTGGGTTTTTCTCACGTTTTCCAGCAGCTGAGTTCCTCTGAGCACCACTGCTATCCAGGGCTCAGAACATAGGATATAGGTTCTCTCACGCTATCTTCAGCTCCCTCCTCCCAGAAGCACAGTCCTAAGACTTCATCCTCGAATGACTTTGTTTCCAAAAACATGACTCCTCCATCATCTCCTCACACTCTGGAACATATCACTAAGCCCGGCTCCCTCCTGTCCCCAACCTTCCTCATATTGCATCTGGGCATAACGTGATAAAATCTCAACTATCTCTCTGTGACTTGAACTTTTCTCACCTTTCCAGTTCCTAACTTGGCCTTTAAAAAAAAAAAAAAAGAAAAGAAGAGAAAAGAAAAGAAAAGAAAGAAAGAAAATGTAGTTATCCCCAATAGGACTGAACAGGAATTGCTGTAAATTGAATATTTTCACAGCTGAAGAAAAGTAAGAATTCTATGTAATAAACCAGGCATGGTGGTGAATACCTTTCATCCCAGCACTTGGGAGAGAGAGCTAAGCAAATTTCTATGAGTTTGAGGCCAACCTGGTCTACACAGTGAGTTCCAGGAAAGCCAGAGCTACATAGTGAGATCTTATCCCTCCCAAAAAACAACAAACAACAAACCACAACAACAACAAAACTGAACTGGCTTACTCCAGTAATCAGATCAGTGAATGCCCTAACTGTCACCATAGAGCCTTTCTCCAGCAACTGACAGAAGCAGATGCAGAGATCCAGAGATCCACAGCCAAACACCAGGCTGAGGTCCAGGAGTCCAGTCGGAGAGAGAGAAGATGGATTCTACCAGCAAGGGGAATCAAGATCGTGATGGGGAAACCTACAGAGACAACCAAACCAAACCAGTGGGAACTCATGAAATTTAGACCAACAGTGTGGAGCCTCCATAGGATTGGACTAGGCCCTCTGCATAAGTGAGACAGTTGTACAGCTTGGTCTGCTTAAGGGGCCCCTTGGCAGTAGGATCAGGATCCATCCCTTGTACATAAGCTGGCTTTTTGGAGCCCACTACTATGGTGGGACACCTCGCACAGCCTTGAGGCAGGGGGAGGGGCTTGGACATGCCTCTACTGAATGTACTGGGCTTTGCTGACTCCCCATGGGAGGCCTTACCTTCTTGTAGGAGGGAATGGGGGGAGGGAGGCTGGAGGGGTGGGAGGAGGGAAGACAAGGATCTGTGATTAGTATATAAAATTAATTAAAAAAAATTTCATAAAAATAGAATTTCATGTAATATTCCATCAGTTACTCTCCATGGACACAGTCCAGTGCTCACACCCTGCTATGAGCCTCTATTTTGGCTTTTTTGAACACAGCCCTGTTTCCTTCTGTTTTCTGAATGGTTTAACCCAAGACAAGGTGCTGCTCGGGAGAACATCTGAGATCAGGAAGCCACATACTATGCACTCAAACTGCCCAGCTGCCTCTTTCTTAGACAGTAGACTATCACGAATGTGTTCTGCTGAGGTCACTGCACCACTTCCCAGGGGAACACCCCCTGTAGCTGCTCTTCTGCTTCTCACTCCTGGCTGGAGACAAGCCTACACTGCTTCCTGCATTCACTTGCTGTCACCTTTTCCACTCCTTGCAAGTGCCTCTTCGTGAATCTCTCCTCAATCACCTTGCACAACCCTGAAAGTCGAACAAATGTGGAGGAGGGGGCTTCCAACCATGAGCACATTTGTGAGTTTTTACTACGTGGGAGCTCTCCTCCACAGAAAAGACAACTGCCCTGGGGACAGTGCAGCCAGGAGCACAGGACATGCTGTGCCTCTTCTCGAGTTAGACCTTATCGGTATCGTTATATAATCCCAGAAAACGTTTGTTTTAGTTGTAGCAAATGAAAGCATGTTCTGTTTCAGCATTTGAATTTTAAACAAGTCAAGAGGACACTACAATCTGTCTCCTGACCCAAAACTTAATTGGATTCCAGAATAGATATGCAAACAGAACCATTATTGAAATATATGTCAGCTGTTCGTTGCTAGAGAAGTATATTAGAATTATTCCTATTCCTCACCTAGTAAAATTTTTGTGTACTTCCATTCTAGGTTATAACCAGACTTTTTTCTATTTCCTTTTTCTCACCTCAGGTTTCAAATGATTACTGATGAAAATGTCTATCTCTTTGTGAATAAGATCAGCTATAAGTCTATTTTTAAAACTTTTCGACCAGGTCTAATACAACAATATAGACACCAAACAAATATACAAAGTGATACAATGGTTGACTATAATGACTATCATTGAATAATAAATTACTGCACAGATTATATTCTAATACTTTATATCCCTATTTATTCAGACGATATGCCTACTACTATACATTGAAGTCTCTGTGCGGCCCTCTAGGCATTGTGGCATTTAGTTTGAAAATAAAAATGTAACTATTAGTTAACTGAGAGATGAGCAGGAAGGTAGGAAGTCAAGTAAAAGTAAATGAAGAAATTGCAGCCTCTGGAGTTAGCTGAGGTAGAATTAAATCAAGTTTAGAGTAGAGATTTCTAAAGTGTATATAGGATTAATTTTATAAATATTTTAGTCATATCTAATCAAGCACAAACATTTAATTTAACATAAACGTTTGATCTCAAGTAATCTTGTGGAGCTAGAACAACACTTTCACAAGTCACTAAAATAGATATTATTATATGACTTTCATTTCAACTTATATTTCAACATGAAAGCTCTAATTTTTCCCAGAATATTTTTTCTTTTTGAAGAAAATGTCAATGTACTGAACCAAATTTGTAAGCATTGAAATGAAGTGGAAGCTTCTCTGTTGATGAGTATGGCTTCCACTGGACAATTACTTCACCATTTCTGACAAGACACCATTCTGAGACCTCTGACATCTAGGAATAATGTTTGCATTTGACCTCAAAGTGTAGCAGGAATCCTAAAAGGCCTTATTAATAAAAACAAACCCAGAACCAGGTATTGGGGTGAACTGGAAGACCAGAGACAGAACACAAGCCACAGCTAACCTCACCTTGCCAATTCCTCAGCTGATCTCGTTTCCTCAAACTGGAAGCCTCTGTGTCCTCATCCGAATGGATCTCAGCTGAACTGCTGCTAAAAGCCTAAAGCTTAACCAGGCTCTAGTTCCTGGTTTTCATGCTTATATACCTTTCTGCTTCCTGACATCACTTCCTGGGATTAGAGGCGTGTGTCACCATGCCTGGCTGTTTTCAGTGTGGCATTGAACTCACAGAGATCCAGACGGATCTCTGCCTCTGGAATGCTAGGATTAAAGGTGTGCGTGTGCCACCATTTTCTGGCCTCTATGTCTATCTAGCAGCTGTTCTGTTCTCTGACCCCCAGATAAGTTTATTGGGGTGGAGAATATATCGACCACATTTTCCTTTTTTTGTCTAAAATAAAAAAAGCTTATAACTAATACAAGAAAAACTATATCCAGTAAGTATATACAATATATACAGTCAAGAATTACATTAACAATGTCTCATGCATCATTGAATCTACTCTGAAAAAAGAGAAGATATAGAAATGATAAAAGGTAGACTTTTGGATCTACTCAAAAAAAATGAATATGGATATGATAAGATAAAAAGGGAGATTATTGAACCTACTTTTAAAAAGGAACTACTTATTTTAAATAGGATAAGTAATGAAATTTTTGTCTGAGTTTATCAAAAGTTACTGGACTGGACATTGTTAATATATATAATGGAGTTTTTTGTCTGAATCTGTCAAATGATAATGGACTAGACATTGTTAATATAATTCTTGACTGTAACCTTCTTTTATTATTTTAGACAAAAAAGGGGAAATGTGGTGATATATTGTGTCCCCGATATCTTAATAAATTTATCTGGGGTCAGAGAACAGAACAGCCACTAGATAGACATAGAAGCCAGAAAATGGTGGCACAAACAGCTTTAATCCTAGTATTCTGGAGTCAGAGATCCATCCGGATCCGGATCTCTGTGAGTTCAAAGTCACACTGGAAACAGCCAGGCATGATGACACACGCCTTTAATCCCAGGGAGTGATGGCAAGAAGCAGAAAGGTATATAAGGTGTGAGGACCAGGAACTAGAGCCTGTTAAGTTTTAGGCTTTTGAACAGCAGTTCAGCTGAGATCCATTTGGATGAGGACTCAAAAGCTTCCAGTTTGAGGAAATGGAATCACCTGAGGAATTGGTGAGGCGAGGTGGCTGTGGCTTTTTCTGCTTCTCTGGTCTTCCAGCATTCACCACAATACCTGGTCCTTGGTTTGTTTTTATTAATAAAATAAAAAGATTTGTGTTACACCAAAGAGTCTTTCACTCCTAATAATTACATAGTCTGGGAAGACAAAAGAATATGTGGATAAATACATTGAAAAGTACATTGGTTCCCATGGGTTGTGAACCTACATAGGTGTGTTAGTCATTGGGGTGGTTTATAATTATCCCAGCTCCCTCTTCTGGTCAGAATTAAAACTGCACCAACTCTACTGGCATTTGGGCCTTGTGAAACAAAGTTTGAGCAGATCCATCAGTGTTTCTCACCACTTTTTCCCTTCCTTCTGCCATGATTGTCGTTAAGTGTAGGCTAGATACAAGAGTAGGGGCAAAGGTTGTGTGAATTCAGACTCTTAGATCATTCTCAAAAGGGGAAGAAAATAAGCAGTATTTGCATTAAGCCACTGAGACGTGAGGGTTGCCTTTACCTCTCAGCACAAACTTACCTGGTTATGTACAAAAATTATCCAGAAATATTTTGTGTGAAAATACCTCTTGTCTCTCTTCAGATCCTCAAAAAATGGTCTCTTAACTTTTCTCAAGGGTGTGAAGCCATAAGAAGGTTTGAAAAGAAATTTCCACCTAGTTCATCCCAAATTATAAAGAAATTGTATTTAAGAAGACATACTTCACCTTAAAACTTTCATTGCTCAAGGCTTTCTAAACTTTAAACCATCAAGCCATATACTTGGTAGCAGCTAGACAAGAAGAAGAAAGATCAGACCGTCTCAGTTCCCTCATACTGGGTAATTATTCCTGGTTGCCACCTTCTAACCAGCCAAGAGACTCTAGGGGAAGCTCACAAGCTGCTTCCCTGAACAGATATCCTGGAATTGCTCAATGTCCTATCAGAATGAAGAGTGTATGATATGTCACACCCAAAGGGTTTGGCACATTCATTTAATAATTCTATTCCACCCTGAATATCACCTTGCAGGCTCTGTTTACAGAGACAAAATAACTAACACAGCATTAAATGTTTCATTTAGACAAGTGATCACATCTTAACATTAGGGGTTACAACTATATGCACACACATACTGTGTACTAGACAACTCTTCACAACAGCTTGAACATGAACTGAGGATGGTCATAAAAATGTGATCTTAGAAGTCTGAGGTGGGAAGATGGCGAGTTAAAGCTCAGCTTGAGCAACATGGTATGCTCAAAGCTATCCCAGTCTACAAAGGAAGACCTTATTTCAAAGGAAGTTTTGTTTTGTTTTGTTTTTGTTTTTTTCGAGACAGGATTTCTCTGTGTAGTTTTGGTGCCTGTCCTGAAACTCACTCTGTAGACCAGGCTGTCCTCGAACTCACAGAGATCCACCTGGCTCTGCCTCCTGAGTGCTGGGATTAAAGGTGTGCGCCACCACCGCCCGGCCTCAAAGGAAGATATGGTCAGTTCTACAAGCATCTTACCAAAGTGTATCTTGGTGTCTTGTATGCATATTATTGAGAGGAACTACAAAGACTTAATCAAAGCATTACATAGTACTGTGACTCTTAGCAAATGGCTTATTTATGTGCATCCCTGCTTCCAAAAATAGCTGTGGATGGTATGATTGTGGGAAACTGTCTAAAGCAGGGACACATGTCACCTGCACTGAACTTTCCTACTTGGGGGTCATGATGATTTAGTTATTCTTGTAGCAACATCAAAGACTAAACTTTCCCATCTTGGGCAACGCATAATGTTTGTTGATATCATCATTAAAAGGAAGCAATTATCGAGATTGCATCATAGACTTGCCCTTGGCCTTTACTGGGACTTGTACAACCCATATAGGGACATCTCAAGCTGCGTACATGCATCAGCTGAGACACTGAGGACCTCACTTTGCCCAAGGAAACCTAGTTGACTCTGAGGCTAGAAAGGCCTTTCTGGGACCTTTAAAGGTCTTAGTTCCCACAAAACCTCAAGTAGAGTTGGCCAACAACTTTTACCCTTCACTTTTAAGCTCATGTGTACTCCAAGGGAAATTCAATCTGCATGTTCTTGAATCATGAACACTGAACCCATTAAGGTTTTTTGTTTGGTGAGAGCTTGCTAAATCCAAGGATGACTTATAGGGCTTTTTATAGCCTGCCTGTTTACTTTGAAGAAAGTAGTCACGTTTTGTTGAAAGTAAACAAGATTTAAAAGCAAGAAACTTTGAAGCTTAGAGAAAACTGGAGTTCAAGAAAGTTTATGTCAAACCAGCCTATGCAAAACTCATGAGCTAAAGCAGAAATGATGGCACCCTGAGCCAATAAATAGTTATTCCTGTAAATACAGTCTACAGCACTTGAGAATCACAGGATTTCTTCACTAGGGGCAATAGTCGTTCAGTGGAATCGTGTATTTATTCCTTTTTTAATGGGAACATTTTCAAAAATAAGTGTGGATGACTTTGAGTTACGATGTGTGACTTTGTCTCAGTTTATGTGTATGTAAACTTTGAAGTGCTCTTGGAAAAACCCTCAGTTCACACGATGTTCATTCCGAATGCAGGATTTGGTGTAAAGTTCAAGTGATATTCATTAAGAATGCACACTTTTGGTGTAAAGTCTACTTGTTAGTATAGAAAAGAGTTTAGAAACAAATGGATGTAATAAACAAGAGTTGGACAGACATTTGACGATTATTTCAGCTATTTATGATTTTCAACTTATTTAGTGCTACTAAGTGCCCCTTTTTACACAAGCAACACAAACTCTTTATAAATATCTTTACTGAAGAAAGTCACTAAAATACTTTAGTGTTGACATTTAAATACTCACCTGATAGTCATGTGTACTTGATTACAGCAAACTGTAATTTATTTAATTAATCCATTGTTTTGGTCATTCTCCTGGTCATTCTCCTATCTGCCTAAATCAGTGTCTTAGTCAATGTTCTATTGCTGTGAAGAGACACCATAACCACAGCATCTCTTGTAAAGGAAAGCATTTAATTGGGGACTAAGAGGTTTAGTCCATTATCATCATGGCAAGAAGCATGGCAGCACACAGGCAGACATGGTGTTGGAGAAGTAGCTGAGAGTTCTACATCTTGATACACAGGCAGCAGGAAGAGAAAGACTCTGGGATTGACATGGGCTTCTGGAATCTCAAAGCCTGTCCCCCCTGCACCCCCCACTTCCTCCAACAAGGCCATACCCCCTAATCTTTCTAATAGTACCACTCTCTGATGACCAAGCATTCAAATCTATGACCCTACGGGGGCCATTCTTATTCAAAACACCACAAATGGTAATATGTATTTCCTACTATCAGAATTGGCCCCCTTTTTTTCATTTTCAGAGCTGCATATTAATCCCAACACCTGCTAGTTTGAGATTTCTTAACATTCTATAATCCAGACTGGTGGATGAGAAGATGTGGGCAGGGCTCCTTAGACTGGGCCAAAGAGTTACTTGGATGAAAAGAGAGTCCAAGGAAAGGGAAAAAATCCTATTACCTATATATCTGATGACAGAGAGCTACTGTCTAAAAATATATAGGAAATTAATATCAGAAAACAAATCTAATCAGTGAATCAGCTAATGAAATAAATGTACAGGTGATTCTGAAAGGATGAGGGACCTGTTTATTCATCAAAGAAATGAAAGCTAAAATTAAATTGAGGTCCCAATTTACCCTAGTCAGAGTAACTGGGAAAGGGTAAACACAATTGGTGGGTTACTGTAGCTACCACAGAAATCAATATCAAGGGTCCTCAGACAACTAAAATATAGAACTACCCTATGACCACTTATACTTCTCCTAGATCTGTACCCAAAGGACTCTGAGGCAACACACCACATACATGTTTCTTGCAGCACTGCTCACAACAGCCAAGACATGTATGCAGTGCAGGTGTCCATAACAGATGTGCAAAGAAAGGAGACTGTGGTATACATACAGCAGTGGAGTTAGATTCTGCCATGATACATAAAACCATGGTGTTTGCAGAAAAACTAATTCAACTATAGGTCGTCGTAGTAAGCAAAATAAGACTCAGAAAGACAAATGTTGAATGCTTTTTGTGCATCTGTGCATCCTTTTATACATATTATATATAATATATAATTTATGAATGTATGTCACAGAAGCAGAGGTGACACTGTCCGGGAAGTAAAAGTGACTATCAACTGAAAGGGCATGGTAGACAGGACGAGGCATGGGGCAAACATGATTAAATGACCTAATATACTTGTATGAAAATGCCTTCAGGAAACCCATCACCCTATATAATGAGTATATGCCAATAAAAGTGGTAGTATAACAGATTTAATTTGATTATTTTATCCTCAAATTTTTCTCTTCTTTTTTTTCCCCAGAGACATGGTCTTACTATGTATTTCTGGCTTGTTTGGAACTCACTAAGTAGACCAAGATGGCCTCAAACTCACAGAGATCTACCTGCCTCAGCCTGCTGAATGCTGGGGTTAAAGGCATGTGCCACCATGCCTGGCTATCCACAAATTTTTCTAAATAAATGAGTTAATATTATAGAAATCCTCAGCACTCTGTTCATGAATGTTCACTAAATCATGTTCCAGAGAAACAGAAGTTCTCGTGTAGAACAATTGATGTTTACAGACTAGTTCAGGTACATGTGCGATCTCAGTGTTCACCAGACGTAGTAAATCATAGAACACTAAAATACTGTGTTGTTTTGACAGATGAAAATGTGGCAGCATCCATTTTGGGGGTCCACGTCTAAGTATATTTTAGTCAGTATATATTTTCCCTGAAGTGGTAAATGGGGTGTGTTTTTTTCTTTAGTCTATGAGAACTGAAACTGACATTACTCAAAACCTTGTCTCTGCCAGAGATTTGAAATTGACAAAAGAATCTGTTCTCCCTTTCGTTCAGTTCAGTGACACATCCATTTGATATGCTACTCAGTACCAACTTCAAAAACATGTCATTCAAAAATAAAGCAATATGTTATATCCATAATATAAATTCCTCATAAGAAAATGTTCCTTTTTTTCTCCTCATTTCCTCCCCCGCCCCTTGCTCTGTCTCTCTCTTCCATTCTTCACTTCCAGAGGGATGAAACAAATGTACTGTGTCTAACCTGAAGAAGTTGAAGTTGAGGTCTAGCTGGGTATGCTGGCTCATGCCTGGCATCCCAGCACTCAGAAAGCTGAGGTAGAAGGAACAGAAACTCAAGACAGTTTGGGCTATGTGTTGTGTTCAAGGTTAGCCTGGGCTACATGAGGCTCTATCTCAAAAAGATTGGTAGGGGCTCAGCTTGTGTATATCCTAAAACCTAAGTGAGTCTCATGAAGACAGCAAGTAGTTAGATCTTATTTCATTATTCATTCAGACACTTTTTAAAGGCTTTGACTGGAGTTTCCGGTATATTTATGGTTAAAGTAATTGTTGATATAAAGGGCTGACTACCCCCCTTTTGAGAACTTTTCCTTATAGTTCTTTTATTCTCATTGATTCTTAAAGTGGTATGTTTTGATTTGTTGTTTTGTTTTTCTTTTGTGAATTTTATTTATTCTCACTCCAGGATTGGAAAGAAGTAAGCAAAGTTCTCATTATTCCAGGATATGATTTCACACACAGAAAATCTTCAAGAATGTACAGACAAAGTATAAGAATTCATAACTGAATTCACAAATGCATTGAATACTGTGTATTTATAAAAGCAATTGCTTTTATAGGTAGTTTTTGGGGTTATCATAAGAGTTACACATCTTTTTAAAAGTTGAGACCAACTTAATTTTAAACACGTTCAAAGCTCTTTTATGTTTTCTTACCACGAACATTGCCATTGATGTCAGAATTTGTATCTTGTTTATTATTCATTAAATAGAAAGCTTTCATAATTAATTCTGTTTCCTAATTTTAATACTAAAATTAGAAGTGATAGCACTGGGAATAGGGGTGCATACTTGTATCCCAGTATTTGGGAGGCTGAGACAAGAGGTTTGAAGGTTTAACATCTTGAGCTGTGGAGTAAGACCTTGTCTCAAAAATCTAGAGTTGGAAATGTTGCTCACTAGAGGAGCATGTTTCTAATAGGAGCAAAGCCCGGTGTTAGAGCCCCAATACTGAAAAAAAAGAGACAATGAAAACAAAACTTTCAGTGCACTATTGCAGTATTCTGTTCCTGTCTACATATTTGTTTTTACTGTTGAGTTTTATGCTTTCAGATAATTCAGTATAGCTGATTAGTGCACTTTTCTTTCAACCAAAATAACTGCATTTGGTATTTCTTGTGGGATGGGTCTAGTGGTGATGACCTGTTCAATGAGTAAATTGAAAAATATCAATAGAGAATGAAGCACACAGGTAACCTAAAGACAATTATATCCTGGACCTCCCCGCCCAATCCGCAGACAGTTCTACCAGCAAGCTTGCTCCTTCTGGTGCCTGTTTCCCATCATAACCTGGGGGAGGGCCTTGCCGCTGCTGGAACTGTAATGAGTGTCCCAAGTCTTGTGAGTTTCCTAGCTTTCTGAATTTCATGGGCTGCCCTCTTTCTTTTAAGAGAGAACAATTCAATTTAGAGGAAACAGATACAGAATGCACACTTTACTTTAAATTTGATTTTCTATTTTCTTCTTTTTTTTCCTGCTGAGGTATAGAAAAGCAATTGCTTTTATAAATACACAGTATTCAATGCACTTGTGAATTCAGTTATGAATTCTTATATTTTGTCTGTACATTCTTGAGGATTTTCTGTGTGTAAAATCATATCCTGGAATAACGAGAACTTTGCTTACTTCCTTCCAATCCTGAAGTGAAAGTAAATAAGGAATATGGAAGAAAATCCCAGATTCATTCAACGGTAATGTATCTTTCGTTCATTTTGTTATTATCTTGTAGCCAACAGGAAAATGCTTCCTGGAAGTGGTTTTTCGGTGGCCAGCCAAGCTTCCCATGGTAGGATTCAGGCACCCCACCCTTATCTTCAAGCTTCCTGCACCACTGTAGGATCTTTTTAGCAAACTTTGAATTTGAAGGTCTGTGTTTCAGCAATTCGGATTTAAATGAAAAAAAAAAAAATCAATAGTCCCAGAAATGAGCACAGGCAGAGCAGCAAGCTGTTGCCCAGAGAGGCCAGATGAGAAAGCAGGTGCGTAGGTGGGGAGCATCAAGGGTCTTCAAAGCTCACATTGCCTGTGCTTCCCTGTGCTGAGCCTCCTCGAGGGAGCATCTCTCGTGCACTGAGACTCAGTCCTGAGCAAATAGAGAGCTCCGGACAATCAGAAACAAGGTAGTGTGTCTTCCTGAATAGTGAACTGCTATAGTCTTTTGAAAGCACCTTGAAAAAACATACACAACAGCCATTTATGTTTCAGTGTGTCCTTTTGTTTCCCTTCAAGAAACAAAGCTGGCCTTCAGCAAAAGCTTGAAGGTGCAGATAATTTGATTTCTATGTATTTCAGTAACTGCGTCACACAAATAGGAAGAATAAAGGGAATTTTTCTGTCTTTCCTCTCTAGGGTGCACCAGAGTTTCAGAGAGCTATCTCTGAGGATGTGAGCAGACAGTTAAGGATTGGTTTTGCTTATCACAGCACCATATTTATGCCCCTGCTATGCGTGGGCAAAGTTGCCATGAATAAATTGATATATACAGTGTCAAGGGAATAGAAAATAGGGGAGACAGAACGTCAGAGATGCCAGATGAGAGACAGAGAACTAGGAGAAGGTGACCATCGTTTGGGGGTTGGGGTCCACTCAAAGTAGTCTCTGGCGGGGGAGTGTTCTAATCCCACACTTTATTTGTGAGGTAATAATGGGAAGTATGGCTAAGTCAGGAATTGAGACAGAGGGGGGCAAAGCCTGCTAGGGGAATGGTACCATGTATGGGTGACCACGATGGGCAACTGGTGTTCAGTCCTGCTGGGGCCCTCCGAGCAACTGTGCAGTCTCTCCCACACTAGCCACATTTCAAGTGCTCCTTATCTACAGGGAACTACAAGTTATGGTATGGTAGCCCTACCCAGGGAAGCTGATAGAACACTTCCAATGTTAAATAACATTCGACTAGATGATGCCCGTATAGATCTTGGCATGAGATTGTGCCATCTGAGGGACAGAGAAGGTGGGGCAATTATCCATCGACTCCAATTCTGTATTGGAAAAACACCATTCATGGAGAACCAACTTCTTTGCCTTTTGGCTTATCTCTGCTGCCCAAGAGTTCCTATAGGCAGAGAAAGGCATGAAGTGGAGTGCTTGTCGCACATGACTCTGGGATGTCTTCAGGAATAGTGTGGGGCATCAAGCATCTGCTACAGTGGCAGGCAAGAGGAAAATCAGGAGAGACAAGATTAGGGAAGATACCCTCCTTTCTGAGAAGTTAGCAGAAAGCAAGCAGCCATCTCAGCAAACAGCCACACACATGGTATGAAGCACTGTCTGGTCCAAACGAGTCACTACCTGAACATCAAAGGGAGATGCATGGCAACTATCTCCAGGACACTTTTTTCCTGCTAGGAAACCTGATTCTGTGCCCACAGATCCCACCCCACTTCTCTCTCAAATGCAAAGTTGACTTTACTTAGACCAAGCCCCAAGCCATGGCTTATTGGTTTTAAGAGCATTAAATATCAGATGCAGCAGGACAGCACTCCTTGCTGAAAGGAAAGGGAAGTTGATTGATTGGAATGGCATCGATAGTTCTGAAAAGCAAAACACCATCTTCCCTGCTCTTTTCCTGCCTCCCAGGCCTGTCTGGAAGCCAAACAAAGCCAAGAAATGATTAGACTTCTGCCAAGCTGTCTGCCAGTCTTCTTGATGGCTGAAATCAATATAACAGGAAGCATAGCCTCTTCTTCCATAATTATTGCTAGACATTGGCTAGTGCTATCATTTGAATGTATCACACAGACTTCCTGTGTTGGAAACCTAATTATCAGTGCAGCATTGCTGGAAGATGAGATCTGTAAGAGAAAATGAGTTCAGGAATGTTCTGCCCTCCTGAAAGAGTTAATGCCATTACCAGGAGAATGGATTAGTTTTCAACAGAATGAGTTCTCATGAAAGGATAAATTGAACCTCCTGCCCTTCTCTCCTCTCTGGCATACTTTCTTACTCTTCTGCAAATGGCACAGCAAGAAGGTCATTGGCAAATAAAATCACTTGATCTTTGTCTTGGTTGAGGTTTCTATTGCTGTGATAAAACATCATGAGGAAAAGTTTATTTCAGCTGATGGTTCCCACACTGTCCATCACAGAGGGAAGTAGGACAGGAACTCAGGCAGGGCAGGAATCTGGAGGCAGGAGCTGATGCAGAGGCCACGGAGGGATGCTGCCTACTGGCTTGCTCCCCATGGCTTACTCAATCTGCTTTCTTATAGAAAACAGACTGGGCCTTCCCACATCAACCATTAATTAAGAAAATACCCTACAGGCTTGCCTATAGCTGGATCTTAGGGAAGCATTTTCTCAGCTGAGGTCCCCTCCTCTCAGATGACTCTACGTCAATTGGACATAAACTAACTGGGATAACCTTGGACTTCTGAGCCTCTGGAACTGTAAGAAATACACTGATGTTTTCTATAAATCATCCAGTCTCAGATACTCCACTACAGCCGCAAAGAAATAGACAAAGATGCTGGAGTCTGCAATGTCCTTAAGAAGGAAATAGTACTAAAATGCTTTCTTAGTGGTATATGCTTCTCTCAGAAGTTTACCTGAGACCTATATTAAGGCAGGAAAGGGGACCATTCTCCACTCTGAGTAAGAAGTGGGGGGTCATGGTGTGAGTAGTGGGTTATAAGGAGCAAATATTACAAAGGAAATGCTCCCTGCTAGATACCACCTTAGGCAATAAAGCAAGGCTACCTGCTTTATGATGAGCTTCATGAAATACTGCCAACCGCCCTACAGGATGCAATAAGAAGGATATTTCACCTTCATCCTGTTCTTCTCAACAATTCCTAATTTTTAGCTAAGCATGGTAAAAGCAGACACATCCACAATGAGTTCCACAGAGGTGATGAAAACAAGAAAACACATGGAAGTTGCTGAAGACAGAAGAGGCTACAGAGGAATAGCACTCAAGTCCAGTGAGGTCTGCAAAGCGGAATCCTGAAGGCGAGGAGTTAGTGCAAAATTAGCAAAATCCAAACACATACAGAGTTTCAGTTCTGTGATGAAGCAATGCCATTGAGAAATGGTTCTGTGATGGCTGTGCTGTGCCACAATTATCTCAAAATGTTACCAATAAGAGAAAATGGTGAAAGAAGTACGGGAAATCTCTGCCACTGTTATCTACAAGCATTTTGAAAGAAGAAGGCTCTATTACAAAAGACCAGTTGCATAATTCTGCTTGAGACCAGTCTTCAGTACGAGAGACTGAGAAAGGCAAAGTGGGAATCGTGACATCTGAGTGTTGGTTAGCTCCACATTTGAGTAGAAGAATGTTCAACAGGGAGGGGTGCAGAACAGAAGTCGCTGCTGTTTGTTTACTGTAAGCATCCCTGAGTACCAAAAGTTCCAAGGTAATGGATTATTTTTTAACCAGAGGTTAACATATTGAAACAACTTTGACTTGATAAATGGCAATATAAATAGCTGCGCTCAGATGAGTGATGGGGAAATTAACTGTGTTTTCTGTGCCCGCGCCAAACAGAGCGGTCAAAACTCCCGTGGTAACAGATGGCATGCAGAAACGAAGTCCAGCCCTAAGTTTTTCAGATAAGTCAGTTAAAATTTAAGGAAACAAAAGAGTTGAAATGCATGTGTTCCTAATATGTGGTAACGAGCAAGCATCAGCCCACGACAAAAGGACAAATTGTAGTTTTATTTAGCTCCCCCAACCAAGATCCTAACGCCGGGAACTTTTTTTTTTTTTGTAATTATTTTAGCTTGCTCTCAGACACATACACACAGAGATACATACACATATGCCATATTTTTATACCAAATAGCTGAATAGTTAACAGGTCCAAGACTCCACAATTTCAACAAGGGTTCTATAAATGGAAAAAATCCTCCAAACCCACTAACAATATAACTGGAAATATGGAAAAGTTTACCGAGTTTACAAAAAGAAATCCCTGAATCATAGGAACTAAACAAATAAAAGAGCCCAAACTGCTGACGTAGCATCAGAGGTCAGGAGAGAGGAGACTGAGACAGGGTAGGAAAAGCAATTAGGGAAAGATGGAAAGAACGAGAGGCAACCAGGACTCCAAGTGAAAAACAAGCTGAAACCAAATCTCCTCCAAATGCCAGCGTGATGCCGGCAGATGCAGCCCCTGCTCCCCCAGCCCCTCAAGTCTCCCCCGTCTGGCCTAGCCTGCTGCTAACTTGCCACCTCATCTGATCCCTTCCTTCATTTCCCGTCTCACCGTCGCATTGTTTGTAGTCCTGCACTACGGACGTATCTAACAGGATGCTGAAAGTGGCGACCTTTTCCGGCCTTGGTAGAGACTGCCGGTACATTTCATAGGTGCCACCCACTCCGCGTTTGACATATGTTTCTCAAATTTTAACCTGCATAAGAATCAATGGTTTCATAACTAACAAGCCCCCAGATAAAGCCAGTATTCGTCTACAAGTTCTACACTTGGAAAAGGAAGAGTGTAAAACAGGCCAAGAGGCGCATGGCCCCTCCCTCCCCTCCTGTATAACAGAAGACACTATTCACTGGGATTTTGTAGGGTCAAGTTGCAAGGCTCCGTTTTGAAGATGTGGTTTTGATTCATTCCAGTTGTTTTCCATTTCTTAGACGACACTTGAAGAGGGTGCTGAGAGAACTTTATGGATGCCCTGGCTACATCCTCACTACAGTTTGGGGAACAGGAGGCTATCGGCCTGAAAACAATGTTGGATGACTCTCAGATGTGACTTTACAGGTAATGACACGAGAAAATGTGATTATACAGGTAATGATCTGAACTTGCAGAGATTGCAGGGACAAGGAGACATGTGACCATCATTTGGAAGCTACCTCACCAGAAGAAGCCAGCACCAGACTACAAGTCTCCCCAGAGAATGAAACCTCACCACCTTCAAATCCCACAGCTGCCAACAGCCCCTAATGAGCCCCTAATGGCTGACTGCTTCTCTGATAAAGAAGGGACAGCATTTACCCAACTCATGGTTCAGCTTTGGAGGCTGGCCTGAACAGGAGGAGAGCAGAGCTCTAGCTTGGGACTGAATGTGTGGTGTCCTGTGATTTTTCAACTGATGAGGATTCTTATCCAGATGAGATCAGGTCCACTCTGAAGCTTCAAATTGCATCGGAGATGAAAAAGAGCTAGTCTATGGATTACGTTTAATGAGAAATGGTTAGGAGGAGGAGGAGGAGGTCACTGTATCTCTTGGCAGCTTGCAAACCACATTTGCTTCATGTTTGAGGTTCTCAGTTATTCTCTTAACAAGAATAAATTCCAAAGATCACATGCACATACATATGGAGGCTGTGGCTTGTACATCACGATCAATCAGATTATAAAGATCATGCACATAATGAATTGGTTTTGACATGGTCAAAATAGAAACAACTTTTCAAAGGACGAAGGTAGAGACCTCATACATCCAGAATTCCAAACTTCCTAGAGGTCTAGGGTTGTAGCTTATAGAAGCCCTTGGCTCAATCTCGGCACTGAAAACCAAGACTTATTAGGGAGGGAAATATGGCCCAATCAATTAAGAACTTGCCACAAGGGCATGAGTGAAATTCCCAGCACCACCTAAAACAACTGGGCTCCATGGCACACACTTACAACCCCAGCACTGGAGAGGCAGAGACAAGTGGAACCCTGGGGGCTTACCAGCTGGCTAGTCTAGGTGAGTCAGTGAATTCTGGGTTCAGTAAAATACTGTCTCAAAAAATAATCATGATGATGATGATAACAATAGAAATTTAGGGGGATACCTGATGTCAACTTCTGGCCTCCACATATACACACACTTGCATATACACACATCTGTATACACATACACAAAACAATTATAAAACTAACGTGATCAAAACTGTGTGGTACTGGCAAAGGCAGAAATATAATCCTGTGGAACAGAATATAAAACCCAGACTAGAAACCTTTGCTTATGACCAGAGTGTCAACACTACACAAAGGTAAAGTGACAGTCACTCCAGTAAATACTGCTGGAAAACTGGAGAGCCACACGTGAACGAAAGAGGTTGTACCTTGCTTCATATTACAAAAACCAACCGAAAATGAATTAAGGAACTAAGTTTAAAGACTGAAACCATTTTTAAAACACTTAGAACTAAACATAGGGAGAAAGTTGAGTAATGCTGGATTTGTCAATGTATGCTATCAACTTTTGTGTCAACTTGACACAAGCTAAAGTCATCTGGGAGCAGTGCTACCCTGGGCAGATGGTCTTGGATGGTGTAAGAAAGCAGATGGAGCAAACCATGAGGAGCAAGGCAGTAAGCAGCATTCCTCTATGGTCTCTGCATCAGTCCTGACTCCAGGTTCCTGCATTGATTTCCTACACTGATTTCCTTGGGTGATGGGCTGTTGTGTGGAAGTCTAAGCAGAAATAAACTAAAACCTTCCCAAGTTGCTTTTGGTCAGTGTTTTAGTACAACAATAGAAATCCCAACTAAGACACAATGGTTTGTTGGATATAGCACCAAGAAACACAAGCAATGGGAACAAGAACAGACAAATGGGACAACCTCAAGCTTAAAGCTGTGCGGCAAAGGAAGCCATCAATAAGTGAGAGCCCAACCCACAGAATGAGAGAAATGTTCACAAGGTACATGTCTGATAAAGGAGCTACATCTGAATACATAGAGAACTCCTGCAATTCAACAACAAAAGTACAAAAAAAAGGAAATAACTTGAGAAGACATGTCTTACGAATAGCCAGTAAGTACAGAAAATAGAATGCTCGACATTAATAATAATTAATGAAACACAAATCTAAGCTACAATAAAACCACTGAAATGTTCAAATGGCAACCATAAAAAACAAAAATTAGTTAGCAAGTGTCTTAGTTAGGATTACTATTGCTGTGAAAAAACACCATGACCAAAGCAGCATGGGCAGGAAAGGGTTTCTTTGGCTTCTGCTTCCACACTGCTGTTCAACACTGAAGGAAGTCAGGACAGAAACACAAACAGGGCTGGATCCTGGAGGCAGGGGCTGATGCCAAGACCACAAAGGGGCACTGCTTACAGGCTTGCTCCTCATGACTTACTCCGCCTGCTTTCTTATAGAACCCAGGACCACCAGCCCAGGGATGGCACCACCCACCATAGGCTGGGTCCTCCCACATCAATCACTAATTAAGAAAGTGCCTTACAGCTGGATCTTATGGAGGCATTTTTCTCAATTAAGGGTCCCTCCTTTCAGAGCTTGTATCAAGCTGACATAAGACTACCCAGCACATCAAGGATATAAAAACTCAGGAACTCTTGTGTACTGTTTATAAGAATAAAAAAAATGTGCCATACTGTGGAAAACAATGTGTTTGCTTTTCAACAAGTCAAGAATGAAACTATCATATGTGATGGTTAGTGTTGGTTGTCATTGTGACAGAATCTAGAATTACCTGATGGACAGACTCTGAGCAGGTCTCTGAGAACATTTCTACTGAGTGATTTGAATGGAAAGAGTCACTATAAATGTTAGTGGCACTATTCCAAAAACTGGGGTCCTGAACTGAGTAAAAAGGAGAAAGTGAGCTGAGCATCAGCCTTCATCCATCTCGGCTTCATGACTGAGGACATGTGACCTGTCTCCCTGTACCCCTGCCACCATGCTTTTCTGCAATGACAGACTGTACCCTTGAACTGTGAGTGAGAAAAGTAACTGATACACTACATAATCTAACAAATTCTGTTCTATATACATACCCAAAAAGAATGGGGAGGGGTTTTCTCTTAGTGTCTATTAAATGGCTGCCGGGAGAAGGAGAGTCAGATTTGTTCAGTGACGTGGCCCCTTGTAGACTGTCCATGCTCCAGTGGGTGACTACACCCATGACATATGAGCAACCGTGGAATCCGTGGCTTAAAAAATTAAACGTGAAGAGGAAGACATGACATTAGGAAAGAGACACTGGGGAAGGAGGTCCAGGAGGAGTTGGAGAATGGGAGTGGGGATGGATATGATCAAAATATATTGCATACATGTATGAAATTAAATAAGAATAAATAAATATACATGTGTGGGTAAAATATAATCTTGAAATGATTTGAAAAAAATCAACAAAGATCTCTTTGTTTACATCTTCTTTCCATATAGTTTTGGGAAGAAATGGCAGTTTCCAATATGCTTTGTTGGCTGGTCTGGCCCCACCTACTGAAGATTCTCAGGGGCTGACTCAGTGAGTCACTGAGATGCCTTCTCTGGCTCTAGGAGGACATGGTGGTAGCCTGTGGGCCAACTACTGGCCACCCACACTCTGTATAACCATTATTACCACAGTGGTATGATTATAATCCGTGTAAATACTTAGGACGGATTTACTGAAAATGTCTTGGGCATTCTGTCATTGCTAGAGATGTTTCTCTTCTCTAAAGAATCAGGAGAAAGGCCTTGATTGGACCAGAGAGCAACACAGAGCTCACAGTTAGACTTTCTGGTGGTCATGACGGGCAAGTTTTCAAAAACAGACATGAATACAAAATTGCCCATTTGTCCCTGGTTTTGTAAACCTTATGAGTCTAAAAAAACAAAAAAACAAAAAAACAAAACAAAACAAAACAAAAAAAAAAAAACACTTACACCTGGTGCAGGGATTCTTAGACCTGCAGCGTTTGGTCACTGGAAGACGAATCTTACACCGGACACCAAGGGACAGTTGGAGAGTCTTACGTCCCGCTATCATGACAAACTTAAACCTCTGATATTTTTGTTAAGATTTTTTGGGAGCTAAATATTTGTAAACTGGCTTTTGGTCATTACATGTTCGCCGTAAATAAAGCACACATGCTTATGTGGACAGATCTATGTCCATGGCCCTTCCACAAAGAGAATTCCAAGTCACCAAGAATTCTGTGACAACTCAGAAAATCAAAGGCTGCTGTGACATGCTTTCAAAACATGCCCTGTAGCAGGAATCTTAGATGGCCTTATTAATAAAATCAAACCTGAGCCAGTTATTGGGGTGAACACTGGAAGGTCAGAGAGACAGAATAAGCCACAGCTATCTCACCTCGCTGAATCCTCAGCTGGTCTTGTTTCCTCAGACTGGATGCCCCGAGCCCTCATCCAGAATGGGTCTCAGCTGAACTGCTGCTAGAAGCCTGAATGCTTAACCAGCCACATGCTTCTCCAGGCCAAAGGCCTCTCCAGGCCAAATGCTTCTAGTTTCTGGTCCTCACGCTTTATATACTTTTCTGCTTTCTACCACCACTCCCTGGGATTAAAGGTGTGGCTTTCTGGGATTAAAAGTGTGTATCACCACGCCTGGCCGTTTCCCATGTGGCCTTGAACTCACAGAGATCCAGAGGGATTTCTGTCTCTGGAATGCTAGGATTAAAGGCGTGTGCTACCACTGCCTAACCTCTGTTTCATATTGTGGCTGTCCTGTTCTCTGACCCCAGATAAGTTTATTAGCATACACAATATTTTGGGGAACACAATACCACCACAATGCCCAATAAAAGTTAACAACTGAGCTGTCACTTATGCCTGCTGGGAAAAGAAAAATCAGCCTTCTCTAATAGAGTGTCACAGGGTGTATCAGCCACTCCAGGACAGGCCTCATGTTCAGTAGTTGTTGATCAGTATATAGTGAATTCCCAGGGTTTCTTTTTTTTTTTTTTTTTTTTTTTT